>JACEFZ010002942.1:0-12856 GCA_014155875.1 Cepaea nemoralis
ATGTCGGTCGCTATGGGTCTGGAGCATGACCAATGGAATCTCAGGCTATCCAGGGATTACGCGGGGCCGGTTACGAGGTTTATTCTCGCCTGCCACCAGGACATGAGAACAATCATGACGAGTTGAAGACGGCTCTGCTGAAACGATTCGAAGTTACGTCACATACCTACCGGAAATAATTTCGAGGAGCGAAACGAGAACCGGGGTGAGTTGTTCGCCGCCTATAGTCTGCGTCTGAAAGCCTTTCTCCATAAGTGGATGGATTTGGCTGGGTTCGCGCATGACTATGAGAGTCTGAAGAGCTCATGGTAGTCGACCATATGAGAACGCAAATGTCAAAACCTCTCAGGGACATTCTTGGAGAACAAGGGGCGGAACGAGTCGACATGGTGACGAAATTGGCAGAACGGTTCGTCGAGGTTAAAGGGTGAGGTAGCAGAAAACCTTTCTACAAACACCAAAAGTCAGGAAAAACATAACCTGAAGAAAGCCAAGAGCACAGGAACTAAGAAGGTGGAACCATATGTCAAAACTTCAGAGGAGAGTTTGGAGAAGACGAAGGAGGGAAGCAAGAGCACTTCGAGCTCTACACAAAAACGACCATGGTCGGAGAAGTGGTGTTCGATTTGTAAGTCACCTTCTCACAATACGAAAGAATGCAAATCGAAGGCTAAGAACCCTCACTTCGCGGCATGTCAAGTGACTTCAACGCAGGTGGACACTGACAATGCCAAGGTCGACAAGGAAGCTCGCCACCAGGAGAGCTCACTAAAGTCCGGCACTAGAAAATCTAGGACAGGGAAATGGTGCAAACACTGCAGGTCGAATACGCACAATGCTATTGACTGCAGGGGAAAGTCAGGAGACTCTCAATTTGTCGTGTGCCCCGGGAAACCTAAAGTGGAGCCCACCGAACAGGTCGAGGCCGAGGAAGAGACTCCAAACCAGGATAAACCACATGTAGTGGAATTGGTAGAGGTTAATGGTCGTCAAGTGGAGTGTTTCTACGACACAGAACTGGACGGGGAGGACGTGATTTCTGTGGATCTGGTACATCCAGAACAATTCACAGGTGAGACCATGGAGATACAGCCTGCACAGAAGAGTGCTGTGGCCATGAAATTGCCCATTGCCAGAGTGGAGATTCGGTCAAGATATGTCACCGGCACAATCAAGGCTGCTGTATTGACCGATCCCATTTTCCCCGTCATCCTCGGTTGCCGGTATGTCTTTCTGGGAATGCCCAGGGAGCCAATCCATATGGGAGCACTACAGACTCGCTCTCAGATGAGAACGGATGAGGTAGAAGCAAATGTGACTAAACCACTGCCAGGGGAGTTGCGAACTGCCCAGAGTGAGGATGCTACTCTACGTCCTTGCTACAAAAAGCTGCAGAAAAATGCTGATCCACACAAACGGGGTCAGTACTATATGAAGAATAGGATACTCTACAGGAGAGTCGGAAGGGGAGACAACCTACACGGTCAATTGGTGGTCCCGAAGGCCCACCGTTCCCAGATTCTTCATATGGGGCATACCATCTCATTCAGTGGGCATATGGGTATTGCCGCCACGATGCAGCGGATTTCCTGCCATCACTATTGGCCGGGAATGACAGGTGATTGCGTCGGTATGTGAAGTCATGCCCTGAGTGCCAGAGGGTGGCACCGAAACACTGGACAGCACCGGTGGTCTTGGGTGAAATGCCCATCATGAACTCTCCTTTCGAGAGGGTAGCCATCGATATCGTGGGTCCACTTCCTAGGACTAGGAAGAGGAACATGTACATACTCACCATGGTGGATTGCTGTACAATGTGGGGTGAAGCCATACGTTGACCACAATTGACTCGAAAAGAGTGGCGGACGCACTGATGGAGGCCTTTACCTGATTAGGCTTTCCTGATCAAATACTGACGGACAATGGGTCCCAGTTTTGTGGAAAACTTATGGAGGAGGTATTTAGGGTGTTCCACTCTAACCATATCCATACGAGCCCTTACCACCCTCAAGCCAATGGACAAGTAGAACGTTTCAACGGCACGTTGATGACAATGCTCAGGAAACTGGCACAAGAGAAACCTGATAGGTGGGATGAATATATCCCAGCAGCACTCTTTGCCTATCGGGAAGTTCCTCATGGTTCAACACGACTACCACCCGCTACGTTGCTGTTTGGTCGTCCAATCAAGGGACCGTTGGAAGCCATGTTGAGGAGTTGGACTGAAGAGGGGACGTCAGAAGAAGTGATCTCTTCTTATAAATATGTGGAGGAACTGAAAGAAAAATTTCACAAGGGATGGACTCTGGCAAATCAAAACTTGACAAAGGCCAGAAAAAGACATGCGGCTTACCACAACCGTAGGTCTAAAGACAGATCTCTAGAGGTGGGAGACAAAGTATGGTTGCTACTCCCAACGGGAAACAACAAACTGGAGATAGGTTGGCAAGGACCATTTCCCGTGGAAAGGGTGATATCCAGAACCAACTATCAGATCCGAATCCGGGGAAAGTCGAAGATTTTCCATATCAATCTCTTGCGGAAATACGAAGAGAGACCCGGAGAAAAAGCAGCTCACCTCATGGCAATGGCAGTTGCAGTGGAGACAGAAGTGGGAACCAACGAGGACAGGGAATATCCCTTGGTACACCAGGGAACCTATAGGGATGTGCAAGTGAACCCTGATTTGACTTCCCAGGAGAGGGAAAAGATTACCCAGGTTCTCGAGTCTCATAAGGAGATACTGACTGACAAACCAGGACGAACGAGGTTGGTGGAGTTCGAGATGACTTTGACCACCCAAGAGCCTGTTCTCCAAAAGGTTTACCCAGTGCCATTCTCTAAAGAAAAGCTCCTGAAGAAGAGGAATAGATCATCTGGATCGAACCTCCAAGGAGAAAGAGTTGTTGCGGACTACTCTCTTAGGAGGGGGACTATGTCACGAAAATAAACTTGATGTTCGATCGATGACAAACAAGACCCAACATTAGTCTGCAAAAACAAGCAACCCTTTGATGTTGTATGGACTGAGAAACAAAATACGTCGCGTTACAATGTCTACACCGGTCGGCATTTTGTTAACAAATTGTTGCTCGAGACGAACACTGGCGCCATCCGTCTGCCAGGGTGGTTGTTAGCCTTTGAAGTGTAGACGGAATGTCTGGACAGACGGCGGAGAGGATTCTGTGATGTGGGGAATTCTCTGGTTCACACACAGACAGAACTATTGTTGTACGAGACAAAGGATTTCCCCAGATGAAAGCGAACTTGACGGCGGATTGACTCCAGTTAGTCTAAAAACAGGAGGACAAAACCAGATTCTGGACTGATTGGCGTCTAGACTTTTTGGTGACGTCACTCAAGCCGATATAAAGGCCGTTGAAGTAAACAAGTTGCGTTAGTCGACCAAGATTTCTGGAGGGTTAAGGATCGGTGCAGTTTCCGAGTTGTGTTCAATAAAAGAAACTATATTGTCAAATTGTTGACATAGATCCAGTCTGTGATTGCATAGTTTCGATTAGCAACCGGAATAGGCATACGGTATTCTATTAATCATATCTAACTTAGAGTATGATTAGGAATAGAGTACAGTACTGTGCGGTGATATAATGTATTATAGGTGTGGTGATACAATGTATTATAGGTGCGGTGATAGAATATTCCATAAGTGCGGTGCTAGAAAGTATTATAGGAGCGTCGGCACTAGTGTCCTTTGTATGGCTTTAACTAGCTTGTGTGATACATCATTTTACTCGGGGAGTTGAGGACAATGTAGTGGAATAATAATTAGAGAGATTAAGGATGGTTGAGAGGGACGAGGGGAATGTGCAATGGTAGGATCTTCCAGTAGGGCATCTGCTGGGTTTCTACCCGTTCCTTTATTCTTTCCTGGTGTTGCCATGTATAAGACCAATGTGATGAGCTATTTGGCCGTATGACAGAGATCGGATCTCTATTATAGATGCTGCTATTGGCCCACACTCACTTAATTACGGTCAGGATTGAGTTGCCCTCACCATGATGTTCTCTATTCTACAGGTTCCCTTGAGTGTTCCACTTGAGTGTGAGATGATTTATTACAAAGAAGCAGTTTCAAAGTTTTATACAATGATGCCTCACAGAATGAAGACCGAGATTACTGAGAGTTTGTTACACGGGGCTCACAACCTAGTTGGTCTGCAGAAACCTGGCTTCTGCTGAGCCGGACTTAATGAACATAAGTGTTGTGTTTAAGGAGTGATAAGCTTCATCACCGAAGATTAATAACTCATATACCAAGGACATATATATATATTTATACACATCTACCTAAAAAACATTAATAGGTTGTGTTTTTAAAGAGGGGGAAAATCTTATAATCAGAGACTTATGAACAGTAGAATTTCCCCAAGTGACATTTCAGTTAATTGAAAGATTATCAGTTCAACAAACATTATGAAACAGAGTAACTTCACCGTGTGGTTAGAGTGAAGACGAAGATCGAACAGTGTCTATCTGATGACCAGCACCTGTTTGTTCGAGTGATTGGAGAAAGTTGTCACGTGGACGGAGGAACATCTTCTGGGTGAGGTTCACTTTCCGGAATACATGGTGCTGTTGTATGCTAAGCACTGTGATGTAACAGACTTTGCTCCTGATTCACTGGTCTAATTCTACACACACCTTAGAATATTCGACACACATTCTACACATTACACACACACACACCTCTCACACACATACTCTTTGTTTTAATAAATTAATTGTTGTATTTATTTGTTAAAGCTAGAGTTGTTGAGTATGTTGTGTTGGGGAAGAATGAGAGGGTGCATGATCCAGGGGTGAGTGAGAGTAAGAAAGAGGTGTCTACTGACTGAGGGAGTTTTGTGGACGGATTCTGGTTGTTTCTCTAGGACAGTAACCTTGGGTTAATAAAATTGTGAGTGTTGATTCCCCTCACTCCAGGGACGACACTAAAAGTAGTACAGAATAACAAATAACTACTATTCATTCTTTACTTACGACAACTACTCCAGCCTCACGATGTGTGTGTGTGTGTACTACTGCAGTCTCACGATATGTGTGTACTACTGCAGTCTCACTATATTTGTGTGTACTACTGCAGTCTGACGATGTGTGTGTACTACTGCAGTCTCACTATATGTGTATGTACTACTGCAGCCTCACGATGTGTGTGTGTACTACTGCAGTCTGACGATGTGTGTGTACTACTGCAGTCTCACTATATGTGTATGTACTACTGCAGCCTCACGATGTGTGTGTGTACTACTGCAGTCTGACGATGTGTGTGTACTACTGCAGTCTCACTATGTGTGTGTGTACTACTGCAGTCTCACTATATGTGTGTGTACTACTGCAGTCTCACGATGTGTGTGTACTACTGCAGTCTCACTATATTTGTGTGTACTACTGCAGTCTCACGATGTGTGTGTACTACTGCAGTCTCACGATGTGTGTGTACTACTGCAGTCTCACGATGTGTGTGTACTACTGCAGTCTCACGATGTGTATGTACTACTGCAGTCTCACGATGTGTGTGTGTACTACTGCAGTCTCACGATATGTGTGTACTACTGCAGTCTCACGATATGTGTGTCCCACTACAGTCTCACGATATGTGTGTACTACTGCAGGGTCTCACGATGTGTGTGTACTACTGCAGTCTCATGGTGTGTGTGTGTGTATTACTGCAGTCTCACGATATGTGTGTACTATTGCAGACTCACGATGTGTGTGTGTACTACTGCAGTCTCACGATGTGTGTGTACTGCTGCAGTCTCACGGTGTCTGTATTTTTCTACTACTGCAGTCTCACGATGTGTGTGTGTGTGTGTGTTTATGTGTGTGTGTGTGTACTACTGCAGTCTCGCGGTGTATGCGTCTATTACAGCAGTATCATTGTGTGTGTCTGTGTCTGTGTCTACTACTGCATTGTATCGATGTGTGCTTCTACTGCTGTAGTCTTGCTATATGCGTGCACATGTGAGTTTCGGTAGATATAGAGATATCAGTTACCCACCAGTACTTTGTGTCCACCGGATTGCAGCTGTTGAAGTGACAATTAGACATAGGGGTCGTGGGCCAGCACAGATTGTGTTCATTGAGAGGAGGACACTTAGGCATGTTTGGCTCATGTATGCCCAATGGCGGGTAATAGGTCCGTAGCGTCTATCCATGGTGCCTTTAGAGCTATTATATGTAGATATAGGCTTGCGGTGTAAAATCACAGACAAATCGGTGGAAGGTAAGGTGAAACTACTGCTGCTGTAATACATTTCCAACTACATTATACACTAGCGGCTGCTGATATTGTGCACAGTGAGCAACTCGGGTCAGAAGTAAATTGTTAAAAAAAGCAAAACCAGATATTTGATCTGCTGGTCTGGTGGTCATGGGTTCGAATCCGCATCGTGTGGATATTTTAAATGCACCAGGCCGCTCCCAGGTCCAACCAGCCCAAACTGGTTCCCGGGAAATTACTTGGGAGTAAAGACGATCGAAGTAATACCGACCCGATCACCCACCGAGCTCCGATTTGCCAAAACAAAAAATAAAATAACAAGGTCTGCTTCCTTCTGTCCAGTGTCCCTTAAGGCTTGTTGAAGGATCCTTTACTGTCTTCTTCTTCTTCTTCTTCTTCTTCTTCTTCTTCTTCTTCTTCTTCTTCTTCTTCTTCTTCTTCTTCTTCTTCTTCTTCTTCTTCTTCTTCTTCTTCTTCTTCTTCTTCTTCTTCTTCTTCTTCTTCTTCTTCGTTCATCCGGAGTTTTGTTTTCGGACGTGATTGCGTTGTGCCTGTTTACAGCAGAGCTGCGTTCTTACGCCGTTAGGCCAATACATCCGACTTCTGCAGGCATTTGTTGGCCGGGTTAACCTTCCCGGGGGTTTTGTAAGACGTTTGACTTTCACTGTTATGGTGTTATTAACCCATCCCAGCTGGCCCATTTAGAACAGCCGAAGACATAACGGTCAGCCCTCAAGGGAAGGCAGGAGCAGACCATGGACATTCCCCGCCATCTAAGGAGGCTTCCATAACTGCAGAGCCGACACATAGCGCTCTGATACTGGGCCCACCCAAGGAATCGCCACGTCCTGCACATGGCTACTTAGCCTCACTTCCGTATATTAGTATCCCCCCCTCCCCCCCCACCGTTCACCACAGGCTGTTCCTCCGGAAACCAGAAGAATGCAGTCTGCAGATAACATCCACACAATGAGCTTTCGATTCGGACTTTCCACGTAATGGATTTGTTAGCCAAGCAATATTCCATTTCATGCCTCTGGGACGCTTTTATTACCGATATACCTGTGGTACGAAGTGTGGCAGGCTAAGTACTTCTTCATGCACCTTTAGATGTCAACCTGAATGTAGTTAAAGTAAGCTGCGGTCAACTTTAGCTTGTTGATATCTCCATAGAGCTTGTCCTCAAATGAAGCTAGTGTGGGCCAAAATATCTTTCTCTGTTCTGCATATATTGGGCACTCCTGCAGCAAATGTTTTGCTGTCATTTTACCAGTTCCACAGTTACATTGATCGGTATCTCCTATCTTTAGTTTATTGAACAAGTGGTATTTCAACCTGTTATATCCTGTGCGGAGTCTAAAGATTGCTACTTGTTCTCTTCGGTCGAGTTTGTAATATGCATCATCTTTCTGGTGGCCTGGATGCTGTGATTCCCATTTGGTTCTATAAGTGCTTTTTATAGACTCCTTTGCCTCATTATAGGTAATGTCTATGTCAGGCTGAAGTAGTCGTCCGCCCTCTTTTGCCAGTCTGTCAGCCTCTTCATTTCCAGGTATACTGCAATGTGATGGGATCCACAGTATTACAACTGTTTTGGATTTCTGGCATAGACCATGGAGTGCTGCTCTTAGGTCAGCTAGATCTATGCTGTTGTTGCTCTTCAGTATTGATACGGCTGACTTTGCATTTGTGAAGATAACTATTTGCTTCTCTTTATTTTCCTCCATTAAAAGCATTTCTGCTGCAGTTTTCAAAGCGTCTACCCCTGCTTTGAAGTTACTTGAAAATTTTCCAGTTGCCACTGACTGTATTTTTTTCACTCCATTACTAAAATTAAGGAGAATTCCTCCTCCTACATTTTCTATTGAATTTTTGGCTGATACGTCTGTATGTGTATGGGTCCAGTTGCTACTTGGGCAATGTTCTTTTATGTAGTTTAGGGTTATTTTTCTTCTTTCGGTTTCATTCTGAGTGTTCTTTTTCTCAATACCATCTCAGGCAGTTGCTGCTGTGTCGAAGCTTGGAACTTGTGTGCATTGTAAATGGGTTTGATTGGTGATATTTTAAGTATAGTATCTGCCCTAATCTTTCGTTTTGCAGTTTCTACAAAGTTGCTACGCTTCAGTATTCCCTTTCCAAAACATTAAATCTGTTATACATAGGGTGATCTGTCAATCTTCTAAATTGTTCTGCTTGTTGCTGGGCTCTGCTATCTCTTCTATCCTGCATTTGTTGTAAACAAGTGATCTTTTCTAGTTCACTAATAGGCGTTGATTCAGGCTTCCAGTTACAATTCGCATTCCTTGATTTTGGACTACTTATTTTGTTAAAGTTTGACTTGGCTGCTGTTGCTCAAGATGCGATGCCATATTCCAGTACTGGCCTCACCCGTCCAGTATATAACTTCTTGAGAACTTTCTCATCTGCTCCCCATGTTGTACCAACAAGATTTTTCATGATTGCCATTGTTTGCCTTGCTCTTGTTCGATTTTTCTGAACCTGTGTCTTCCATGTCAGGCGACGATCAAAGGTAACTCCTAGATAGTTTAGATTTTCTTCATGGTGCAATATTTTTCTATTCAATACCAGCTTAGGTTGCTGAGTTTTATTTAAGAGGAAGAACACTGTGCATGATGTTTTCTCTTTACTTATCTTCACTAGCCATGATTTTGACCAGTCCTCTAGCGCTAATAAGGCTTGCTTGTATTCTGCTGTTAGCTGTACTAATTATGTTCTTCAGATGTCCATATGGCTAGGTCATCTGCAAAGGAGGATGTGTGTACTCTGGCTGGAAAATTTTCCGTTATGTCATTTATATATCCTAGAAATCCCATCCATCCATCATGTGCCGTGCTGGTAAGCGTGGGTGGTCATGTTCTGCCATCTCACTCGATCACCAAAGTCATGGATCAGCTCCGTGTTTCTGTCTCTACCATGCCACAAGGCCAAGCCATCCAGGTACTTGCTTCTAGGTCTTCCCTTTGGTCTGTTCCCCTCGATCTTACCAGTTGTCACCAAGTTCTCCATATCATTTCTTCTCATAACATGCCCAAAAATGTTGACTGTCTACGTCTAATGTCTCTAATCAGTTTACGATCTTCATTTGTTTCTTGAAGGACTTGTTCATTGGTCTTTCTGGCCGTCCATGGTATTCTTTGCATTTTCCTCAGAAACCACATTTCTACAGCCATCAGATGTTTTTCAGCCTGACTGCTCATTGTCCAAGCTTCACATCCATATAAAAGTACAGGTTCTATGTAGCATCTCAACACTCTTTTTCTCGTTTCAACTGACATCTTTTTATTGGTCAGTATGTTTTTCATCTTGCTAAAGGCTACTTTTGCCATGGCGATTCTTGTTCTAATCTCTTCAAGGCATCTCCCATCAGATGTTATTACTGTTCCGAGATAATTGTACCTATTCACTTGTTGAAGAATATTCCCATTTACTTGTATATTACATTGTGGTATTTCGTTCTTCCTAGTGACGACCATAATCTGTGTCTTTTTACAATTTAATTCTAACCCTAGTGTGTGTAACAACCGCATCTACTAAATTTTGCAGGTCCTGTTCATTGTCTGCAATCAAGACTGTATCATCTGCATATCTAATGTTATTGAAGCATCGTCCCCAATGTTGATTCCTTCCATATCTTCAATATTTATGAAAATACTTTCACTGTACAGGGAAAACAGATCTGGAGACATTACACATCCCTGTCTCACACCTCTCTTAATAGGCTGATATTGGCTTACTTCATTATCAACTCTTATGGCAGCTTGTTGTTTCCAATATATATTTTTTACAAGTCTAAGATCTTTTCCATCAATTTGTAGATCTTCAAGCACCCTTATCATGTTGACATGTCTCACTTTATCGAAAGCCTTTGTGTAGTCAATAAAGCAAAGGTGTAGATCTTTGTATACTTATATAGAACGTTCGACTACGGTTCTCAGTATATACACAGCATTTACTGTACCCTTGCCTTCTACAAACCCACATTGTTCTTCTCCTATTTCAGGTTGTATTTTCCTCCTAACTCTTTGCATGGTAATTCTTAGCAAAATCTTCGTGATGTGACTCATTATACTAATTGTTCGATGTTGATCACATTCCAAGGCTCCTGATTTCTTTGGGATTGTAATAAATACAGAATTACATAATTCATGAGGTATATTTCCAGTATCATATATTGTATTAAGCAGACTGGTAAATGCTAGGAATAATGTTGGTGAAAGAACTCCTCCTTGGGGGACACCTTGCTCCAACAGCATCATTTTGCTGGTTTTTCCTTGTAATTTTGCTCTGACAGTTCTTTTCTTAAGGTAGTGGCTGATCCATTTGTACATTTTCCCATAAACATGCAATTTTTTGCAGTTTCACTTTCACTCCTTCCTTCCATACTTTATCACATGCTTTTTCTAAATCTATCCAGACCACTAGTGTGTGCTTTTTCTCTTGCAAGGCATCCTCTATTTCCTGAACCATATAGATTATTTGTTCTGCAGTGGATCTGTACTTTTGGAATCCTGCTTGGCTTAACACCAAGAGTGTTAAGAGTTGGTTTTCTTCCAGATGCCATGTTAGCCTGCCATTGATAACGCGTTCCATTAATTTTCCTACACAGCTAAGTAGACTGATAGGTCGATAGCCATTTGGTTCTTCCGTGTCTTTTCTTTTCTTTGGGACTGGTATTAGTATAGCTTCCTTCCATGCCTGTGGGACTATTCCTCTCTTCCAGCTGTAATTTAGGACTGCTAGTAGTTTCTTATTTGCCTTAGTGCCTAGTACTATTAGCATTTCATTTGTGATTCCATCCTTTCCTCGTGATTTCTTCTTTTTTTAGGGTATTCATTGCCTGTTCCATTTCTTCCATTGTTAGACTTGCCATCATATATTCTGCTGCTGTCTTTGTATTACTATTATGTATCTGTTTATCTGTGGTTGCTTTCTTCTGTTCCGTTGTAATATCTGTGTGGTTTGCACTGGCATAGTGTTCCATTAGTGCATTTGCAGCCTTTTTCCTGTAAGCAAGGCATTTTCTTGTTTAATTGTTATTTGTTTGTTTCTATGGCCTTCATTGATCATGGCTTTTACTAGTTTCTATAGTTTGTTTCCATCCCTGTCAAAGTTCAGGTTTTCTGTTTTTTCCCTCCAACAATCTCTTGTTGTTTGATTTACTGTTCTTTTATATTTGGCTGAGATGGCTTTGAGAGAGATGTTCGCGTCCGATGTTTGTTCTCTCTCAGCAGTCTTCCTGGCGTCTTCAACTTTATCCTCCAAAATGTGTAGTTCTTCAGTCCTGTATGGTTTGTAATTTTTCCTCGCTTCTCTTGGAATAGACTCAGTGGCCGCCTGTATTATTGCTCTGTTTAGACTTTCCACCAACTGTTTCATGTTACCATATATATATATATATATATATATATATATATATATATATATATATATATATATATATATATATATATATATATATATATATATATATATATATATATATATATATAATGTTTTCACAATATTTGTCTAGTAGTATGGCAAATCTGTCCCAATCTGATCGTTTGTAATTCCAGAGGGGCAAAGGTTTCTGCTCCCGTGGAACATACTCCATATTCATTACAAGTTTCATTGGTCTGTGGTCACTACCTGCTAAGTGGTCAAGCACATAGCGATCGATTTTGTTGAGGATGTCTCCTCTGCAGAAAGCTAAGTCTGGAGTAGAAGTGGTAAACCATCTTCTGGAGTAGAAGCTCGGTGTGTCATCCGCTTTGTTGAGTAGATGGAGATTTGAGTCTATTTCCCAGTCCTCCACCTTCATCTCCTCTTTTGTCAGTATCTGGGTATCCTTATCTTTCTGAACAGCTATTAAAGTCTCCGACAATAATGCAGTTTGTGTCAGTTATTTTCATGTTTGAAAGTGTAAGGTCCTTCTCTGCTGGGCTATACAGATTGTAAATTATTATTTGCACGTCCTTTATCATATAATTTCCGTTTGGTTGTCAGAGATCACAGATACTTTGCTGCAAGGTATTGTATTTCGTGTAAGTATTAGAACTCCTCCTTCGTGTCCTTCGCGGTCGAAAGTTGTGAGTAGTGTAAGTGGGGCTCCATCACGCGTATTTTTGTGGAGGTGGAGGACTATATAAATCAACCATTTATCGATTTCCCACCACAATCTGCAATCTATTTTTAGCTCTTATCGATTTTCCTCCACAAAGGGCGACTTTTAAGCGACCTTTTAAGGATGTACTGAGCCACAGGCTTGACAAAGCAGTACAACGTAACTTAATTCATGATGTCACAAATTAAAATTACTCAGTATGGTGATAATCACGTGAAGTCCCATCAGGCGGTGATAGTGCCGGGCCCCCTGTCTCGAGGGGGTCCACCCCATACTACTGGTGGTCACCTTCCCATGTGCCGTGGAGTCAAGGCACAGAGGAGTAGGTTATGAGCTATTGACCAATACACTCCGGAAATTTAACATACTACAGTGGAATGCGGAAGTAGTTTATAACAAGAAATTCTCTCCAACAACAAAGAGTCGTCACAATGATAGAATAGATGTGGCATGTATTCAAGAGACGCACCTCAACGCCAATCGCAAATTCG
>JACEFZ010002943.1:0-241171 GCA_014155875.1 Cepaea nemoralis
TAAGTGTCACATTCATAACTTTTAAAAAATCCACCTTGTTGCAAGTTTGAACCCATAATGGGTAAGCCAGCAGGCAAGAGCCTAGCCACTATGCTACAGCGGCTGTTAACTTTATAATGAAGTTGTATTTTCCTAATATTAAACAGAACAGAGCTTTACAAATCTGATTTGTGAATTGCTCTTTTTAAAAAAAATTGTTACAATTCTGATAACAGTTGATTATAGAAATCTTACCTTTTCTAGAATTCTGAACTTTTTAATTCCTGGGTTGAGCATAAAATAGCAGAACATTCTGGAACGAGACAACTATTTAAAAATAAGTAACCCTAATTAATACAAATGTAAACATATAATATATTTGCACAGCTCCTATATTTTTGTTGTTGTTGTAAACACAAATTCCCACATTCTTAGCCCATGGTGTCTAGTTGCAAGTAGAGTGTGTGTGTTTGGGGAAGGTGGGGGGGGGGGGGGGGGGGGGGCACAAAGCTAGAGAAAGGAATAGCTGTATTCCATGGCCTCAAGAGTATTGCCATTATCTTAACTTTCCCATATGTAGGTGTTGCACTCAACAGATCCATCTAGAACAGCTGCGTTTATGCTGATCGGCCCTCAAAAAAAAAAAAGCAGGCGCTTTCCCCACCATTCAAGGAGGCTTCCATAATATAGAGGTGACACAAGATGTTCTGGTACTGGGTCTCCCAAGGAATCATGACCATGGGCCAGATACCCTAGTAGCCTCACTTCCCCACTACATTTATCACATAATTACAAGTGGTGCCTTTAAATATTCGAAGGCAGTCCACAGATTTAGTACCTTATGACAACCACATAATGAGTTCTGCACCTGTCGAATCACTATAGTGTAGCAGATGAGACTTTCGGGCTAATGGATTTGCAAGCTCAACAATTTTCTGTTTGATAACCACTGCCATTAAAGTACCTTGGAACATATGGTAGATTAGGGGCAGTCAGAATCTTTCCTTCATTCAGGAAAACATGTACATGAAGCATGACTTTCTCTCATAAGACCACACTTCATCCATCAGCTGATATGTGGTGGACACGTGAACCTATTGTCATTCTGATGTTGTCGTATTGGACTAATTGTCATACAGTAGAAATCATACTCAGTGGACATCAGAAACCATTTGTTAAATAAGAAGTGCACATCTTCAGTGGACATCATGTTTCCATGTTCTGGGGTAGGCTGATAAGTTCCAGAGGCTTTTCTTTTCCACTTTTGTAGTTTCTGGTCACTGCATCTCTTGGGACTATCAACTCCAAGATCTCTGCCAGTTCAGTTCAGGCTTTTGATGGCCATTTCCATGGTGTATGACAAGGACATATGGTAGAAATCTTGCATGTGGTTCCATAAAACCATTACACTGATGTCCAAGGTGTGGTACAGGATATCCCTGTATATGCAACACAGCAAGCAGTCTTCATGTTTCCCCTTGAAACTATTATTACAATATCATGAGCATGTTATTGTGAACGTCATAATAATGAACTGTGAAAGCTTGATGAACTGTTTTCTAGTCATGTGGATACTTTGGTTACTTCTTATTTCACTGTATATATTGTGTTCATGCTTCTGTTACTTCTGTGTGTTTCTTGTTCATTTAAGCTGCTATATTCCAATTCACTTACTAGCTTGTTGTTAATTCTATTTACTAATAGTCTGCAACTTATTTAGTCAGTTCTGTTTATCTAATTACTTTCCATGTGTTCATTACATCACTAAATCATTTCACTCCACTCGCTATCTTCTTTAGTCTACTTCATCAGCTATCACGCTTTGTTACTAGCTGTGTCCTTATTATTCAAATTTACAACAGGAAAACACAGCTATGAATTTTATATGTATTTTAAAGAAACAAAGAACTTACTATACCAGAGTCAAAAGTAACTAAACTTAGCACCAGACTTAGAAGAATATTCTATTCTAACATTAAATCAATACTACTGGATGGATCAGAAACATGTAAAATGACTACAATGATGATAAATAACTACAACATTCACTAATTGGTGCTTGTGCAAAATATAAGGAATAAAATAGTACAATAGAATCACTAAAGCGGAGTACATAGTCAGAACTAGACAAATAAACATGAACCAAGAGGTGAAGAAAAGATGCTGGAGTGGCAACATTGAGAAAACCTGAGACAAATAAACAGAAAGGCTTTTGCCTGGAATCCACTGAGCAAAAGAAATAGAGGAAGACCTAAAAAAAACACAGAGAAGTGGCAACATACATGAATAATATGGATAAGGCATGGATGCAGCTGCATGGGATAGTTAAGGATTAGAGGGCTTGGAGAGTGTGATTGTCAATGCCCTAATGGGAGATGAAGGGCAAAAGCAGAAGAAAACAAAACTTACTGAATTGTCATCACTTTTCCGGATCAGGTATGTTCCATTGTCAGCAATCTTGCTTATAATCCTGGTAGAAGGCAAGCAGTAAACTTTAATACTCACGGCAAGCTGATAAAATTGGCGCATACAGTTGTAAAATATTTAACATCAATAGCAATGAACTGCACAAGTTTATGGAAAATAGCACACAAGAAAGCCAACATCAATATGAACATTGAAATTAATGATGAATATAATTTGTCTACTAAATGTCATAAAACAGTGCCAAAACAGTCTCTGATAAAATCACATAAGAGTAAGATGAAAGCATTGGAAGCAAGGTGCTTAAGAAAGTTGTTGGTGTCACCAAAAAAAAAGAAGCATAATGAGAAACATTCATTAACATAAACAGAGAGAACGAAGTAAGGTGGTTTGGTCATCTTATGCAAATGAATCCTGATTCAGCTTTAGTGGCTTGATAAAATCAGTTTTTCTATAACAGCAAAGTATCTTGAAGGTCAGAGTAACACAACTGCAGAAAAGAAAAGAAAACTTTCCACAATATTCAACAGTAGACAAGTTAAGTCTGTCCTTACTGCAGCTGGGATATTGGGTGTGGTCTGGATTCTGTCAGAAAACATGAGTATTAACATCTTTTAGCGATGCTTTTGGTATAGCACACAGCTGCGGCGATTTGGAAGCAGACCGCCTTGCGTTTAATGCAATGGTATGAGTGCCAATAATTCAGAAATCAATGGAAACTACTGAATATAATTCTTGCCAAAATAATCACAAACAGCCCAAAAATAATTCTGGGGTTACTGTGACATCCTTGATCGAGTGAGATGGCAAAACATGACCGTCCACGCTTATCGGCATGGCACATGATGAATGGATGGTATGTAAAGGTACACTGGACCTCAGACCCTTTTACTTCTATTCTTCATCTCCTAATGAGGAACAGGCCCTCAATCAACCCATGCCAAACCTTTGTAAGACATGATGGGCTCATGATAGACAGGACTTTGAAGCTAAATTTCTTACGGGATGAGATAGCCAGACCCAGGCCAACCTCCTTAGTCGCCTCTTTCTTATGACATGCACTGTAGGTGACAGTGTTGCTATTCTTTGCTTCCCTAATGGGTCCCAGGCAACTCTCAGGCAGCTAAGACCCTGGACCACAGGTAGGGAACTTACTCATGTTACCATGGCACTGAAGAGTTAATAACAAATGTAAACTAAAAAGGGGAACTTACTCAGCTGCTTTGACTTTACTTCCATTAAAATAGACAGATGCCAGTAGAGTGATGGATCTGTGATAGGACTGTATTAAAATCAAGTTAAAATATCAACAAGGGAAGAAGTTAGGCTTGTCACATAAATAAATTATCCAGAACCAAAATCTAACACAAATTCTATGTGGCCAGCTCAGCATACTGAATATTATAACAAACAGAAAATGTCAGTTGTAAGAAATATGTAAGGTAAATAAGTAAAGGACTCTTTCTACAAGTCTTGAGCATATGGTGCTAGCTTCATATTTTTAGAGACTAATCGAGGGGGTCCGGACTCCCTGGCCTAGGAGTTGACGTCTTTCTCCGTAAACCCATATATTCTCGTGAGTAACGTAACCTGCGTGATAATCGGTAACGGTTCTTGTGTGTTGGTAACTTACGGGGTATGTGTGCCGGTCGCTCAGAAAGCAATGGCAAACTACTGAGTGTAATCTTGCCTAGTACATCAACAGCAGCTAAAAATGCTGGTGTTGACTGCAATGTCCTGTAAGGGATATGCACCAACAACAAAAATCGAGGGGATGTTGTGGTCAATATCACAACAATCCCTTTACTTCCCAAGGACATTTCCTAATGCCAATTTTATGTCTCATTAATTGAGCTCACAGATTTACAACACAAAAATATAATACAAATAAGGAAATTCATAATAATCATAGGAAATCATTATACAAATTTAAACTTGATTTAAACTCAAAGTCCACAGACATGCTATCACTATTAGTAGTAGCTAATTATCCCAGAGAGTGCACTAAACTGATTTGTGTGTGTGGGCCAGCTTTCCCTATTACCAGTGTCCTCCCACCATCAGGAGAACCCACTCTGACTTCTGAGGCACCTGTAATTTACATCCCCAAGTTAAGGATGAGAAGTCAACATGGGGGATGAGATTAAAGTCCAATGGATCAATGAGTGGCTTGAACCAGATACACGACATCAGCGCACCAAAAGTTTAAGCGTACTTTCATATCTTTGTCCATGTAGACCTCAAAGATTTCCTTATTTTGCACAATATATTTTATTTTCGTGTACAATCCTTTCATTACGCTGACAATGGCATGTGCACTGTCGGACGTGGGTTTGTTGTCAGCTCTCGTCGTTCACAAGGGTGGCCACTCATTCCTCCCTACACTCAGGCCTACAAAATGTGATTGCCCCAACACTTCACATACACGCAGTGGGATTCTGCTTCGAGACTTGGTCTAATTCTTTAATGCTGAAGAAGAGTGTTGGGAATTCCCTGAAAAGTAGCTATTTTAAAATATTCTCAATGTGATTGCATGGGCCAGCATCATCTAACAATGTAAAAACATAAATACAACAATGATTCAAATAAATAATGAAGTTCAAAGACCTCATGTTAGTTAGTCATTAGTTAAGGTTCCAACTTCATGGCAAAGGGTTGGCCCAATATTCTCTATTCCTGTGCCAGTGAATGTCACAACAAAATGCTCCTCACTGCCCCATGTGAAAAGTGAAGAGACAGGAGTCTTGACAAACCAACAACCGTCACAGAAACATGCATAAGGCTACTCCAGAATGCCAACACAAAAGTCTGCCATGAAAAATACAATTCATCGTCGATGGAAGTGGCAGTCACTAGAAAAACCAGCAGCTATACATTACTTCATTGAGGCAACCAACCCAGTTATTTCACTGACCAACCAGCCGCCCTTTTTCTGAACATGTAATTCACGCTACAAACAACTGCAGACAGATTTAAAAGCACTCCTCACAAAATTCACAACTCACAGTATCGCTCCCCGCACTCAACTCTGTAGGAGGGCGACGGAACCATAAAGACCTCATGTTATCATTTTCAACATATGCTACTTGGTCATTGTGTGGGCTTTAATGCTGAGCCGCCAGCGTCTGCAGCCAATCTTGTGCCAGACGTATTGGTTACCCATTCCTCTGGAATACACATGGCTAGGCCGAGAGAGGGAACATGTCGTTTGGGCACCACATGTTTCTCTGAAGCTCTGTCCAGGCATTGTGATGGAATTTTGGCCACATTCCAGCTCACATACTTTGGTCTGTCAAGACTGCAAGGTGCCACTCACTCACTTGGTCATGAAGTAAACCATAATATATTTAAATAGAATGCATTTGGGAGAGCAAGAGAATTGTTTTTATGAATGATAACCAGTGAGCAAGTTAAAATGCAAGTCTGCTGGCCAATGATGGAGTCAGAGTGAACTACGTCAGACAAAAGCGACTGTTAACAGTGTGGACTGTGTTGCTGTGTGACATATGTGAGACTACAACATGCCATTAGATGTGTGAGAGAGCATTATACAGTTAGTCTGTAGAACATATGGAGATCACCATACTTTTATTTGGATAATGTTATTTACAGCGAATGAAATGGAGTCTCACTTTGAACTCTTTCGCAGTCCTCGATGGACTGATGTTTTAATGTGAGCTAGCTTTCCCTATTACCAGTGTTCCTCGCCATCAGGCGAATCCAGTCCGACTTCAGAGGTACTTGTAATTTACATCTCCGAATCAAGGATGAGAAGTCAACATTTTAGTTCAACTACCAAAGACCGGTGTAAAGGTTGAACCAGCTACATCGCCATGAGCACACGGGAAGTTTATGGACAAGTGCTCTTATCCATTCGAGCATGCTTACCTCCATTGGTAATATTAATGGCCAGGATGTATAAACCCACGCCTGTTTGTCCATCAAAATGAGTGAGTTCACTCAAATAGTGGACCCAAGGGTACTATTCTTTCAAGATTCTAAATAAGAAACTACAGACAGTGTTCAACACAATTAAATACCTCTATACTCAGTTCCTTCAATGCCTGCTCGTCATAAGGTGACCCTTCACTAACATTTGATGACACTCTGTTTTGCAAACTGTGACTGATATGGCTGTTTCTTCTATTTTCTTCCTTGGAGGGACGATCTTGAAATGTTTCCGACTTTGCTGAAAATATGGGAGTCAAGGATGAGAAAATAAATGTTTTAAAAATATGTGGACATGATTAAGGTGTGAAGAGCTATACAGCACATGTGAGATTGAATGGTTGTAGGTGTAGACAGGGAAGAGTGGACATGGGACACAGTGGGTTTACAACATGTGTGGGTATATTACATAAATACCTGGATGGCTTGGCCACGTTGCATGGTTGAGACAAGAACACAGAGCTGATCCACGACTCTGGTGATCGAGTGAGATGGCAAAACATGACCGCCCACGCTTACCGGCATGGCACATGATGATATTACATACATAGGAAACAGTTGGTAACATATGTAGGGCACTGCATACATTTGTAGGACACAGTGGGCATACAACATACAGACAGTGGGTATACAACATATGCAAGACAGTGGGTAAACAACATAACGGACATAACACACACACACACACATGCATGCACGCGAGAGAGGACACAATGGGTATACAACACACACGAGGACACAATGGGTATACAACACACACACACGAGGACACAATGGGTATACAATACACACACACAGAGGACACTATGGGTATATAACACACACAGGAAAACCATGGGTATACAACACACAGAGGGCATATATGGAGCAGAGTGGGTCTACAATATACACAAACCAAAGAGAATGAATGCATGCTTCAATACTGTGGTAACACTTACATTGAAACATGATACTGATGATGATGTGGTGTGTATTTCAGCTATAAGAATACAGTAAACAGAATGAAACCCAAACAATGCACACCTCAATACTATGGTAATATTTACATTGAAACCAGGAGTATATGTTGAGTGTTTCAGCTATAAGGAAATGCGTTTTGCTTGTTTTATTTTCTCTCAGTCAGCTTAACCGGTGCTCCTAATAACGTACACTTATCTCACAGGTGAGGAATAGCTTAGAGGTACAACATATGCCTCTATAACTCAAGCACATCTGTTTTGCTTAGGGACGCAGAGATGTTTCCAAGGCACCAGGGCCGGGTTATATACTGGCCAAGACCTACTGATGCGTCCTCGTCGAGCGTCCTGGGCTACAGGTCCCTTCGGGGTCCTGGCTAAAGTCAGTAGGATCGCCGATTCCTCCGAAGTCAGAGAGTGTCTGCCTGTACGGCGAGGAACCACCAGTCTGCACACCAATAAGCCAGACATGGGACAACAGATACTCACGCAAACCTCAGGTCCTGTATGACATCACACTGATGTTGGACAACAGGATGTCTTCATCCGACATACAGGACTTCATGGTGGAGCTCAAGCCAACGAACACAAGCAAGCATATGTTTTGCTTCATGACATGGCCAATGTGGATTTTTACAAGAGAATAGAATGGTATAAATCTCCCTTGATTCTGCATAGGCCACCTGGCTTCTCAGATATGGAAAAAAAGTACAAGTGTGCACGATGTGCACATTAAAAATCCAATGGCAGTTGGAATTTTAAAAGAGAACGCTGAAAACGCTGCTACCCAGGCTAAAATTCAAGTCAGAAAATCTCTCCAGAAAAAAAGAATATAGCATGTGTGGTTCTGACGCGCACACAGCTGAATCTTCATAGGTGCAGCAGAGGTCATGCACTGTACTGAAATTCTCCTTGTGTGATCTATGAGAGGAGACTCGAACAATTATGGAGGTATCTGTGTGAATTGACAGTAGATCCTTTACAAACCTAATCACACACTCCTCGACTTCCCTACAATCTGCCTACACTGATCCACACATCCTCTCCTTACCAAGTGAACATGAACAAGTTAAAGAAATGCAGCATACTATACCTGGTCTGCCTTGATGAGAAGACCTTGGAGGAAGTGGAGGCCGTTCAAAATCTTCGACAGTTTCATCACTTGGACTTTCATCTATAAAATTACATGGAGCACTTCAAGAGTGTGCTTCATTTAGCATGTGTCAAGAAATAAAGTTCTTGTTAGATTTGTCTCAGCATCTCATTTGCTCTGCAATTCAGCCCAGGCTTTGTGCTACAGAGAGGTATAAGCTCCGTCCCTGGTCTTACCAGCCATGGGTTGTAGTTATTATGCCATTTTTTAAGCACAATGTAACAAACTATCGTCTGTCAAGACAGCCAGGTGCCAATGAGAGCTTCAAAACATGTCCTTAATTAATTAATAAATTGTGCTGAATTAACAAATATGTTAATTATTTATTTGATGCTTCTGATTTCAAGAAACCTCCATTGTGAGAATGGAGAGTGCTACTGACATTGTGGCACAAAGATGGCTTTCCAATGCTTCAGAAATCAGTGATTATTGCCACTGACTCTTAATCCGTCTTCAGAAGTTTCATAATGGAAATCTAGAGCATGAGAGGATGCCATTTGTAGACACTTCAGACCCCCAAATACCTGTCACTGAAGATGAACATAGGGGTTATAAAGGTCAAGGTTGTCCCATAGCAAAAACTGCCATTGGGGTGTGAAGTGTCAGGCCTTCACATATTCTAGGCTGTGACATGAGGTGAAGTAGCCAATTACTTTTTTCAATGCCTTTCTTTTCCAGACAATTGGCAGAAATTCTGTCTTGCACTTATTTTTATGAGGCTGGGTCAACCCCCAGGATTGTACTAGTTGGAAAAATAACCCTGGCTCTCGTGGTAATTAAACCTGGATGCAGGGCAGCATGGCCGAACGGATAAGAACGCTGTTCTTAAACATCCGGTGTGCTGATGCCAAGGTAAGCAGTTCAACCCCTACACTGGACAGCTGGACTAAAATGTTGACCTGTCGTCCTTGACTTTGGGACCTAAATTACAAGTACCTCTGAAGTCGGAGTGGGTTCACCTGATGACGAGGGACACTGGTAATAGGAAAAGCATGCAAAATTTAGTCCATCACTACTATACATAGTGTGTATTGACTTCGCTTGAGTTCAAAGCGAGCAAGCGCCCCCCCCCCCCCCCCCCCCAAAAGCCTGGACTACTGTCTTGGCAGGCAAATACACTAGCCACTATGCCATAGTGGCTCCCACTGGGTATATACTGAGTACAATAAATGGCAAGTTGGTGCATGATACCACATCTGTCGCTGAATGTTACTTTAATCATAACTGCTGCAGTGAGGACTGTCATGGAGCAGTCATGGCAAGGAGAGGTATCAGGGGACGAACTGATTGATACACAGAGATCGCAAGGTGTGGAGAAGTCTGATCACCCATGCCAGTTGGCAAGGCACTTGATGATGAGTGGGTAATTTAGTATTATGCTGACTGCAAGGATCACATGTCTAAGCATGAACTCCATCCATCCATCATGTGCCATGCTGGTAAGCGTGGGCGGTCATGTTCTGCCATCTCACTCGATCACCAGAGTCGTGGATCAGCTCCGTGTTCCTGTCTCGACCATGCCATGTAGCTAATCCATCCAGGTATTTACTTCTCGGTCTTCCCCTTGGTCTCTTCCCTTCGATCTTGCCATTTGTCACCAAGTTCTCCAAGTCATTTCTTCTCATAACATGCCCAAAAAATTTTGACTGTCTACGTCTAATGTCTCGAATCAGTTTACGATCTTCATTTGTTTCTTGAAGGACTTGCTCATTGGTTTTTCTGTCCGTCCATGGTATTCTTTGCATTTGCATGAACTATTACAGTCCCAAACAATCGCACCTTTAACTTGTTCTATCCTATGCAGTGCTTACTTTCAATACCAAATGCTTCGGTCTACAGGCTTAAAGAAACAGCCCCACAGGCTAGAAAAGTTAAAAGGGCAACATGGATATAGCGGGTTAATGTACTAACTGGATGGAAAGCAGGAAGTTGTTAAAAGCATATCACGATGGGGGTTCCAATAAAGACATGAAGTCTTGGCTGGTACAGAATGAGTTAATCCTCAGTGTAGATAATCATCAGAGATGAGAACAGTATCAAAACAAAAACCTATAGCATGATTCATTTCAATGAAATTTTAAAAAAATGTTGCATGTCCTATGCAGGACATTGTGATCAACCCCTGGTTTCTTTCTAGGCAATTTTAAGTTCAGTAGTTTGCCATTGCTTCCTGAATGAGAAGTCAGTGTTTAATTCCAACTGATGGTGTGTGGAAAGACCACTGAATGAAAAGAACACAAAAAGCGAACAATTACATTTTTCAGTAAAACCGTTAGTTTCTAATAAACTTGGACATGATTCTTTTAGATTAGGTCAACATGGTAGTCGAAACAAACATGTAAAAACTTTTTCTCTGCAAGCAGATTCGAACACTGGACCTGCAGACAATCAACTTGTGGCAGAAGCAGGCATGATCATAAGCAGGAATGGTGTAGGTGCATTAATAATAGGGGTGCTACACAAAAATCATCATCCCTACATACTCATCTTCTGAGGCAGATAGAAGCATAAGTGTGCCTCAAATGTCTGAGGTTGATTCCAAATAATCAATGAACCAATCAATTCCACATAAACCAATTTCAATTTGTTATTAATTGTAAAGCCAGAAAACTGAGTACAAACTTAAACAATTACTTGTTTCTACAATGCAGTCTAAGATGGCTTAGTGTGAGATGGTTGAGGGGTTATGCCCCTTAGGTACAAAAAAGGCAGCAGAAGAGGAAGACATATGTAGAAACATTTGATTTACACTATACCTTTATCGCTAGAATATCCAGATGTCCTGGACCCGGCTGCTTCCATGTATATGCTTTCCTCTATATCTTTGAAATCTGTAGAATCCCAGGAGCTGTGTGATAAATTCTCCAACGAAAGGGCTTGTCTGTCAAACCTGGGTTGAAATATGATAATAAGTTTCCGGGGTATCTTATAATCTTTCCATCATTTGCGAACATGCATCTGAAAGACAATGCTCCTCT
This sequence comes from Cepaea nemoralis, assembly GCA_014155875.1. Taxonomy (NCBI): domain Eukaryota; kingdom Metazoa; phylum Mollusca; class Gastropoda; order Stylommatophora; family Helicidae; genus Cepaea; species Cepaea nemoralis. The sequence goes on from JACEFZ010002943.1 coordinate 11,439, forward strand.
GATGTGTATCCACTGTGATGTGGTAGAGAGGCTTGGGTATTTCAGTGACCCCCAAGAGCTATGTCAATGGTAGCGCAGCTGCTGGTAGGGTCTCCCATGTTGGACAGTCCAAGGGGTAAGGACCAGACAAAGAGAGACACAAACCTGCTGCCTTGTAAGTAGACGTGGGAATGTTAAAGGCTAGGGAAAGCCAATAGGAAAAAATGCTTGTTGAATACTGATGTACTGAGCCACAGGGTTGAAGAAAGAGTGCAAAGCTACTTACTTGATGTTATGATAATGAAAGACAATGTACCCACCTATTGCCCGCTTCAGTTTGTCAAAGTCAGGATATTCTTAGGATATTCATTCATTGGCACTTTGCCGTCTTGACAGACGATAGTTTGTGTTTCAAAAAGGCATAATAACTATTACCCATGGCGGCAGCGAATATGACTAATAAGGCCAATTCGTGCTGTAAATGTTCGTCCACAGTGGGTGCATGTGAACACGTGGTCATTTCCACCATCATACGTCTCACACGCTCGGTGTGTGACTTTTCTGCAATAATTTTTTCCTTTGTCTTTATTCCATTTCTGATGTTTGCCCTCCATGCAACATGTTCAGCTGCGACTTGCTCCCAATGTGCATTATCAATGCCTGTATCAATCATGTCCTGCTTACACACATCTTTGTATCGTAGAAGAGGCCGACCCTGAGATCTCTTACCCATCTGAAATTCACCAAAACATATGTACTTTGGTATTCTACCATCATCCATCCTCCTAAGATGTCCTATCCATCTAAGTCTACGAAGACTGAGCATGGAATAAACCGTCACACAACCTGATCTTTCCAATACTTCAGTATTTGTGATTTTGTCTTGCCACTTAATACCAAGAATTCTTCGCAGACACCGCATATGAAAGCTGTTTAAACGTTTCTCTTGGTGTGAGTAAGTTGTCCAGGCTTCACTGCCATAAAGAAGAGTACTAAGGACACAGGCTTGATAGACAAGGACTTTTGTTTTGGCAGTAAGCTTCCTGTTCTCCCAGACTCTTTTTCTTAACCTGTTCATTGTTGTTGCTGCCTTAGCAGTCCCGATGTTGATTTCCTGATCTAGGGATAATTTGCTATTTACCTCTGTTCCTAGATATGTAAAATGGTCTACTATCTCTAATTCGGCGTCGTCAATAAAGATTGATGGTACCCCATGTGCACCTTGTGACATAATCTGTGTCTTCTTTTTGCTAATTGTTAAACCAAATTCAGAACAAGCATTGGAGAATGCAGATAGTAGACATTGTAATTCTTCCTCAGAGTGGGTCGTAACTGCAGCATCATCTGCAAAAAGCAACTCTCTGATCAGTACCCTCCTAATTTTGGTCTTGGCCTTCAATCTCTGAGCATTGTAGAGGCCGCCATCTGAGCGTGAGTGAATGTATATACCACCATCCTGATCACGAAAGGCATATTTCAGTAGAAGTGAAAAGTATATTCCAAAGAGGGTGGGAGCTAGTACACAACCTTGCTTAACTCCACTCTTGATTTCAAACTCTTCAGAAGTTGCACCATCAAACTTGATTATACCCTTCATGCCTGTGTGGAACGATTCCACAATGGACAGAAGAGTTGGTGGGCAGCCAATCTTCTTTAGTGCCTTGAACAGACCCTCACGACTGACCAAATCAAATGCCTTTGTGAGGTCGATGAAGGCAATAAACAGTGGTTGATTCTGTTCACGGCATTTTTCTTGCATTTGTCGCAATGAGAATATCATATCAATGGTAGACCGGTTCTGTCGAAAGCCACACTGTGATTCGGGGTAGACTTGATCTCCTAGGACTTGAAGTCTGCGCAGAACAATTCTGGCAAATACTTTTCCAACAATACACAGAAGTGAGATACCCCTATAGTTGTTGCAGTCGCTCCGATCGCCCTTGTTCTTGTACAGTGTTATGATGCTTGAATCTTTGAAATCCTGTGGGACTTGTCCTTCTCGCCAGCATAGCTCTATTAGCTGGTGGATCTGTAGAGTGAGTGTGTCTTGCCCACTCCTGATAACCTCTATTGGAATCCCATCCTTACCTGGAGCCTTGCCAGATGCAAGTTCATTTATAGCACACTTAACTTCTGTTATGGTGGGAAGTGTGTCCAGGTGGTCAAGAGTTGGTAGGACCTCTATGGCGTTGAGGGCATCATCCGCTAGTTTGGTCTCACTTGAGTAAAGCTCCAAATAGTGCTCTACCCATCTGTCCATCTGCTGTTTCTTATCAGTGATGATTTCTCCAGTCAAGGTTTTCAATGGTGCACTTCTTTTGATCATTGGACCACAGGCTTTCTTTATCCCTTCATACATGCTTCTGATGTTTCCCTTATCACTTGCGATTTGAATGGACTCACATAACTTGATCCAATAGTCATTTGCACACTGCCTGGCAGCCTTTTGCACATCCTTCCTAGCTTGCTTAGCTCACTCAGAGTGTTACGCGTTGGTCTTTCCTTGTTTCTTAAGAGAGCTATCTTCTTCTTATCAATCAAGGGCTGCAGAGTCTGGCTGTTTGCCGCAAACCAGTCCTGCCTCTTATGATCCACAGTGCCGTAAACCCCTACGGCAGTTTTATAAAGAGTTTCTTTAAGTTTACCCCACTTTTCACTTACTGTACAATTTTCTGGTGTATCAGTGAAAGCGTCTTCAAGTTGCTGTTGAAACTGAAAGCACTTTTCAGGATCGTGAGTGTTAATAATATTAATCCTGGGGCTAGATTTGTGTTTAGCTGTGTAGATTCTCTTTGGTCTCAGTCTAACCCTTGCAACAACCAAAGAATGATCCGTATCATAGTCAGCACTGTGGTAACTTCGAGTCAATGATGTATGGTTCAGATGTCTCCATGTGATGATGAAGTCCAGCTGGTGCCAATGGCCGGATCTTAGATGCTTCCATGTGACCTTATGCAGCTCTTTTGTTTTAAAAAAGGAGTTTGTAATACATAGGTCATTTCTGGTGCAATGCTCCAGCAGCCTTTGCCCATTTTCATTCATGCGACCGATGTTGTATTTTCCAAGACACACTGGCCATGAACTTGAGTCCTTGCCCACACGAGCATTGAAATCACTGAGCATATAAATGTAGTCGGATTTTGGAACTGCCTTGATCACGGAGTCTAACTCCTCATAGAACAAATCCTTCACATCATCAGAGGAATCGAGTGTCGGTGCATATGCAGTAATAATGGTGGCAAAACCACAAGAGGTTGCCAAGCGCAGGGATAATAGTCTTTCATTACTTCCTGCTGGAATTTCAATCACTCCCAGTAGTGAATTCTTCACTGCAAAGCCCACACCAAGTTGCCTTTTTTTCTGCCTGTCCTCTACCCTTCCAAAAAAAGGTGTAATTATTTTCCCCGAGTGGCCCTTCCTCAGCGAGGCAAGTCTCCTGCAGGCCAGCAATATCAATCAACATCAATCACAGCCGTTTTTCTCACATCGTCAATATTGATCAAGTCAGTAGAAAATCCTGGACACATGGTTCTCACATTCTAGGTTGCAAGCCATAGCCTGAGGTTTCTATTTTTCTTTTTATTAGTACCTGGTGCATTAGGATATTATAGCTCACACATACACACATGCTGGACTGATTTGTCAAGCCTAGGGCATTAAGAAATCTCTTAAATAGTAATATCTTGTTCGACCTCCTGGGTTATATTGTATATTATTTCAGGCTACTGAAAGTAGAACATTATATATATTTATAATAAATAGACAATGTTCTTTGGTTATATAATGAGAAGAGAACTGGAAAACATTGAGATGACTGGAAAGATCAGCAGCAGGAGAGGTAGAGGCAGATAGGGAGAAATGATGCTCGCTGACCTCAGACGAGATCTGTGGACATACATGAATACTTGCGCTGTTTGGCAGGGCACAAGATGATGATTATTATTTCAGATACTGGGTTATAAAATGTGCTTATATTGTTTTTCTAGCAATTATATTTGTTTTGTGCTATCCACCATCTGCATAGGGATGTGTAGTGTTGCACTTTTATTATTTCATATGGTGTAGACCATATGATTCTTTAGACTCTCCCCTTTCTCAACTCTATTTATCATTTCCAATTTTACATCTAATGTGACTGTCTTTCTCTTCTTGATCTCATAATTTTCATTTTCATAGATGCACACATGTGAGCCACATTTAAAAACAGAACTCATGATAAAATTAAAAGAATACTGAGGTCACAAGTTTCATTGGAGGATCTAGGTAGCGGGTTCAGCCCATACACCGGTCAGTTGGATTAAATAATGACTTCTCGTCCTTGACTTGGGGATGTAAATTACAAGATTCTCAGAAGTCGGAGTGGGTTTAATAATTTTAAAATGTTTCAAAATGATGAATTGTTAGTGATGTAATCACTGCAATCGTTAGTGAGGAAGTAACTACCTGAGTATTTAATTTCTCATGTGTCAGTTATTTACTTCACTTATCAGTCTCAGACAATGCATGGTGTGCACTTGGCTCTGCCTTTTGAATCCCAAACATCATGTTATGTGTTCTCTTGCTTTTTTACATTTGGCCAAAGCATACTAAAGAAATCTGGCTTCTCTCGTGGTAACTTCCACTGCATATTTAGCCTCTTTAAATGTAAGACTCCCCCTTGGGCATCTGCTGCAAAAGCTTTTGGGACTGAAAGAATTAGAAACACTGAAAGCCAGCCATGCAGAGAATTAGTGATTAGCCTGGACCAACATCATCACACTCGACACAGGTCCATAGGTGCTTCGACCTTCTCAACATCCCTACAAGCATAAATCGACTGATCATACCAGTTACAGATAAATGGCCATATAGAGAATGAAAATAAACAGTGGAATGTGTTCTCAAAAACCCATGACCCTATGTGAAGTGCCAAGTAGTGGCATGGTGTTACCCAACCAAAAGATGGAAACAGTTGCCTGATATGGGTGAAAGGAATCTGAGGTAGATGCCAACTTTCTAAGTAAAAGATGAATGTGGCTTTTTGATAGTAAATGAAGAACAGAAAGGGCAGGGAAAAACTGTCAATTAACAAAACAAACACAAAATACATACTTGCTTTTCATGCTGTTGGCATTTAACATTTCTGCCTTGATGGCTTTCATCCAAGTCTGCATAAATACAAAGCAATTACTCTTGTAATAAAGAGAATGTAGAGAAATATCACATCAAAGACATATAGCAGAAAACTGCTTCAACACAATTTATTATTATTAGAGAAATATTTATCGTAATTAATTGTTCCATAATTTATGATAATGAAGGCATTTTTTGTAGTTCAAGATTTGCATAGATTATTTCATGAGATGGACCAACTCCACATCAGTACCGGTTCAGAAAACAATCTTAGCACTACAGGGGACTGATCCTACACCACTGTATTGACAAGTATGCTCTATATGCCACAGTGGCTCCTTTAAAAATGTGAACAAGTTAAATATCAGCATAACACATGTTTACAAAAATTCAAGATTGACAAATCAGCCATGTGCACATGTGGATTGGTACCACAGACAGCAGATCACATACTCCAAAACTACCCAAAATATGACATATCCAGGCAAACAAACCTTCTGGCCTTGAGAAACAACAATGGAAGATAAACTATGGACCACTGAGTGAACTAACAAAACAGTGAACTTCATACAAGAGACAACATCACAGATACAGACAAATTTCAGGCAAACGAAAGAAGAAATATAAACATTTTAAAAATTAAAGAAATGTTACATGGAATACAAAGACAGCAACAAAGGATACTTATATAGCAAAAAAGTCAATAAAAGTGATGAGACAAACACAAGGGATAAATTACAGCAATGATAAACTTGTTCATCTCAAATAATAATCATGACAACTTACCAGCATCTCTCTCTCTGAAGCAGCAGCAAAGTAAATAGATTTTATTGATGGCTGGATGTGCTCCAGTTTGAAGGCCCACAATGCTTCAGATGATTTTACACTGGACGCTCGTATTACCCTAAACAAAACGTTGAATAGTTAGTGATGGAATCACTGCAATCATTAGTGAGGAAATAACTGCCAGAGCATATAATGTTTCATGTGTCAGTTATTTACTTCATTATTTGTCTTCAATGGCTGTTATTGCCCAGTATGAAAAGTCAATATGTATGTTATAATGTGAGCTAATTTGAAACGCATTTCTATTTCAGATATGGTCATTCAGAGTATAAATATTTAACAAAATAAATAAATAAATAAAAAAACAAATCCTGTAGCAGGAACCTTCTGCTGTGGGAATGTGAAGGGCTATGACCATCTCATTTCGAAGGCCTGGGTGTACGGAGGGATAGATAGCCAGTCTTTCCCTCGTGTAGCAAATGCCAAGTGCAGGTGTCGAACCCTCATCTGATTGCATTCATGGCATGGTTAGCATAATGTTCTAGTCACTAGAACAACTAAATGTCAATCCCTCTTGATTAGTATCAACTAACAGGTATATTGACAAAGGTTAAAGACGAGAATCCACACCACTGCACCGGGTTTATCCTCCACAGGATGTCAAAATTAAAACAACAAATCAAACCATAATATGATGAAGTAAAACTAAACGGATGCCACAATTAAATCAAAACAAACTATAATATGATAAAATAAAACTAAACGGATGGCACAATTAAAACAAAAAAACTATAATATGACGACATAAAACTAAACGGATGCCACAATTAAAACAAAACAAACTATAATATGATGAAAGAAAACTAAACGGATGCCACAATTAAAACAACAAAATAAACTATCATCATCATCATCTTCTTCCACTTTTGCCATCAAGCATCATAGGGAGGAATAATTTGCGTTCCAGTGGTGGGCGGCACTGGATAGTGTCATTCCTTGTGGTTGTACAATGTCTCTGATGTCGTCAATCCATTTTCTTCTTGGACATCCTCGTGGTCTCGTCGCAGATGATCTTTGATGTAAGGCCAGTGATGGTAGTTGCTGATGTTGCATTCTAACAACATGGCCAAACCACTTGATCTTCTGTCTTTCAATAAATGTGGCACAAGGTGTTGATCCCACAGTCTGTCTGATAATAGCATTTCCTACTCGGTCTCGGATTGTTAAGTTGGCAGCTCTCCTCAGGCATCTCATTTCACTGGTGTTGATTTTGCGCCGGTGTAATTTGGATAAAGTCCAGGTCTGAGATTGGTAGCAAAGGGTTGGTGTGAATATGCTGTTTATTATCTGTCGTTTTGCGGGCATGGGTATATTTGGATGTTTCAGTAAGGGTGATAGTTGATATGTAAGTGCACTAGCTTTTTGACATCTGATTTCAATTTCTCTGTCTAATCTGCCATCTTCTTTGTTCATACTTCCAAGATATTTGAATTCTTTAACTTGTTTCAGAGTTGTGCTATTTAACTGTATACTTAGTGGGCCCGGCGATCTGCTAACTCGCATTACTTCGGTTTTCGCTGTATTTATGCTCATATTGTAACACCTGCATGTTGAACTCAGATTATTAATATGATTTTGCAGTCTGCCCTCGTCGCTATAAAACAGGCACTGATCGTCTGCAAATAGAAGTTCATTTATTTCCTGTGGATCAGTTGTTTCATCTGGAGTAAAGTTATAAATTCTCCGAATCTGTTCTGTCGCGTCTTCTTCTTTGGAATTTCCAAAACAAACTATAATATGGTGAAATAAAACTAAAAAGATGCCACAATTAAAACAACAAAATAAACTATAATATGATGAAATAAAACTAAACGGATGCCACAATTAAAACAAAACAAACTATAATATGATGAAATAAAACTAATGGGATGCCACAATTAAAACAAAATAAACTATAATATGATGAAATAAAATTAAAAAGATGCCACAATTAAAACAACAAAATAAACTATAATATGATGAAATAAAACTAAACGGATGCCACAATTAAGACAAAACAAACTATAATATGATGAAATAAAACTAAACGTACGCCACAATTAAAACAATACAAACTATAATATGATGAAATAAAACTAAACGGGTGTCACAATTAAAACAAAACAAACCATAGTATGATGAAATAAAACTAACTTATTGAATCCATAAAGTGACATTGCTCCCTCGGGTTGTTTTGAAGTTTCATTGCTGTAGTAATACAGACATTTCTGCCCTACAACTACATATTGTTGTGGCCCTGTGAATTGGAACAATAAAAAGCAAACAATATGAATTCATTTTAAAATGCCAAATAATATGTAATCTCTATGTCTGATGAGTTTGCATATGTGAAACAAATATGCCTATGCCTAATACATTATATGTTTAATATAAATACACACAAACGTAAATAAATATTTAACAAACAGATTTATAAAATCAAATTTTGTATTGCTAGATTACATCAATTCTTCTTCTTCTTCTTCTGCGTTCATCTGGATTTTTTTCCCGGATGTGACTGCGTTGTGCCTGTTTACAGCAGAGGTGCGTTCTTGCGCCGTTAGGCCGACACATCTGACTTCTGTGGGCATTTGTTGACCGGGTTAACCTTCCCGGGGGTTTCTTAGGACGTTTGAATCTCACTGTTGTGGTGTTATCCCCCCTCCTAGCTGGCCCATATAGAACAGCCAAAGACATCCTGGTCAACCCTCAAGGGAAGGCAGGGGCAGACCATGGGCATTCCCCGCCATCCAAGGAGGCTTCCATACTTGCAGAGCCATCACACAGCGCTCTGGTACTGGGCTCACCCAAGGAATCGTCACATCCTGCACATGGCTGCTTAGCCTCACTTCTGTATATTGGGCCTTCCGTTCACCATAGGCTGTTCCTCCGGAAACCAGAAGAATGCAGTCTGCAGATGACATCCACACAATGAGCTTTCGATTAAGACTTTCCACATAATGGATTTACTATCCAAGCAATATTCCATTTCGTGCCACTTTTTCCACCTTTTATGAAGCCCACACAGTGAGCTTTCGATTCGGACTTTTCACGTAATGGATTTGCTATCCAAGCAATATTCCATTTCGTGTCACTAGGACACTTTTTCCACCATTTACGAAGCCCACACAGTGAGCTTTTGATTCGGACTTTCCACGTAATGGATATGCTATCCAAGCAATATTCCATTTCATGCCTCTGGGACGCTTTTGTAACTGACATTCCTGTGGTATGAAGTGTGGCAGTCTAAATACATCTTCATGCACCTTTAGACGTAAACCTGAATGTAGTTAAAGTAAGCTGTAGTCAACTTGAGCTTGTTGATATCTCCATAGAGCTTGTCCTCAAATGAAGCAGGCGTGGGCCAAAATATCTTTCTCTGTTCTGCATATATTGGGCACTCCTACAGCAAATGTTTAGCTGTCATTTTAGCAGTTCCACAATTACATTCATCGGTATCTCCTATCTTTAGTTTATTGAACAAGTGGTGTTTCAGCCTGTTATGTCCTGTGCGGAGTCTGAAGATTGCTACTTGTTCTCTTCGGTCGAGTTTGTAATATGTATCATCCTTCTTTCTGGTGGCCTGGATGCTTTGATTCCCATTTGGTTCTATAAGTGCTTTTTATAAACCTTTTTGCCTCATTATAGGTTATGTCTATGTCAGGCTGTGGTAATCGTCCACCCTCTTTTGCTAGTCTGTCAGCCTCTTCATTTCCAGGTATACTGCAATGTGATGGGATCCACTGTATTACAACTTTTTTGGATTTCTGGTATAGACCATGGAGTGCTACTCTTAGGTCAGATAATTCTGTGCTGTTTTTGCTCTTCAGTATTGAGACAGCTGACTTTGCATCTGTGAAGATAGCTATTTGCTTCTCTTTATTTTCCTCCATCAAGAGCATTTCTGCTGCAGTTTTCAAAGCCTCTACCTCCGCTTTGAAGTTACTTGAAAATTTTCCAGTTGCCACTGACTGTGTTTTTATCACTCCATTTCTTAAATTAAGGAGAATTCCTCCTCCTCCATTTTTAATTGAATCTTTGGCTGATCCATCTGTATATGCATGGGTCCAATTGCTGCTTGGGTAATGTTCTTTTATGTAGTTGAGGGTTATTTTTCTTCTTTCGGTTTCATTCTGAGTGTTCTTTCTCTCAATACCAAGAATGTTTTCTATCATCTCAGGCAGTTGCTGTCGTCTACAAGCTGGGAAGTTGTGTGCATTGTAAATGGGCTTGACTGTTGATATGTTAAGTAAGGGATCTGCCCTAATCTTTCGTTATGCAGTTTCTGCAAAGTTGCTACGCTTCAGTCTTCCTTTTCCAAAATCATTAAACCTGTTATACATAAGGTGGTCTGTCAATCTTCTAAATTTTTCTGCTTGTTGCTGGGCTCTGCTATCTCTTCTGTCCTGCATTGGTTGTAAACAAGTGATCTTTTCTAGTTCATTAATAGGCGTTGTCTTCAGGCTTCCAGTTATGATTCACATTCCTTGGTTTTGGACTCTACTTATTTTGTTAAAGTTTGACTTAGCTGCTGTTGCCCAAGCTGCAATGCCATATTCCAGTACTGGCCTCACCCGTCCAGTATATAACTTCTTGAGGACTTTCTCATCTGCTCCCCACGTTGTACCAGCAAGCTTTTTCATGATTGCCATTCTCTGCCTTGCTCTTGTTACGATTTTTCTCAACCTGTGTCTTCCATGTCAGGCGACGATCAAAGGTGACTCCTAGATAGTTTGGATTTTCTTCATGGCGCAATATTTTTCCATTCAATACCAGCTTAGGTTGCTGAGTTTTATTTGAGAGGGAGAACACTGTGCATGTTGTTTTCTCCTCACTTATCTTCACTAGCCATGATTTTGACCAGTCCTCTAGCGCTAATAAGGCTTGCTGTATTCTGCTGTTAGCTGTACTAATATATTCTTCAGATGTCCATATGGCTAGGTCATCTGCAAAGGAGGATGTGTGTACTGTGGCTGGAAAATTTTCTGTGATGTCATTTATATATGCTAGGAATAATGTTGGTGAAAGAACTCCTCCTTGGGGGACACCTTGCTCCAACAGCATCATTTTGCTTGTTTGTCCTTGTACTTTTGTCCTGGCAGTTCTGTTCTCAAGGTAGTGGCTGATCCATTTATACATTTTTCCACAAACATGCATTTTTTGCAGTTTTACTTTCAGTCCTTCCTTCCATACTTTATCAAATGCTTTTTCTAAATATATCCAGACTGCTAGTGAGTGCTTTTTCTCTTGGAAGGCATCCTCTATTTCCTGAGCTATATAGGTTATTTGATCTTCAGTGGATCTGTACTTTCTGAATCCTGCTTGGTGTGGTGTTAAGAGTATGTTTTCTTCCAGATGCCATGTTAGCCTGCCATTGATAATGCGTTCCATTAATTTTCCTACACAACTAAGTAGACTGATAGGTCGATAGCCATTTGGTTCTTCCAGGTCTTTTCCTTTCTTTGGGACTGGTATTAGTATAGCTTCCTTCCATGCCTGTGGGACTATTCCTCTCTTCCAGCTGTTATTTAGAACTGCTAGTAGTTTCTTCTTTGCCTTGGTGCCTAGTCCTATTAGCATTTCATTTGTGATTCCATCCTTTCCTGGTGATTTCTTCTTTTTTAGGGTATTCATTGCCTGTTCCATTTCTTCCATTGTTAAATTTGCCATCATATATTCTGCTGCTGTCTCTGTATTTCTATGATGTATCTGTTTGTCTTTGATTGCTTTCTTCTGTTCGGTTGTAATATCAATGTGGTTTGCATGTGCATAGTGTTCCATTAGTGCATTTGCAGCCTTTTTTCCTGTAAGCAAGGCATTTCCTTGTTTAATCGTTATTTGTTTGTTTCTAGGTCCTTCATTGTTCATGGCTTTCACTAGTTTCCATAGTTTGTTTCCATCCCTGTCAAAATTAAGGTTTTCTGTTTTTTCCCTCCAACAATCTCTTGTTGTTTGATTTACTGTTCTTTTATATTTTGCTGAGATGGCTTTGAGAGAGATGTTCGCTTCAATTGTTTGTTCTCTCTCTGCTGTCTTCCTGGCATCTTCAACTTTGTCCTCCAAACTTTGTAGTTCTTCAGTCCAGTATGGTTTGTAATTTTTCCTCGCTCCTCTTGGAATGGACTCAGTGGCTGCCTGTATTATCGCTCTGTTTAGACTTTCCACCATTTGTTTTATGTTGCCATATCGTGTATTTATGTTTTCACAATATTTGTCTGTTAGTATGGCAAATCTGTCCCAATCTGCTCATTTGTAATTCCAGCGGGGCAAGGGCTTTTGCTCCTGTGGAACATACTCCATATTCATTACAAGCTTGATTGGTCTGTGGTCACCACCTGCTAATTGGTCCAGCACATGGCGATCGATTTTGTGGAGGATGTCTCCTGTGCAGAAAGCTAAGTCTGGAGTAGAAGTGGTAAGCCATCTTCTGGAGTAGAAGCTCGGTGTGTCATCCGCTTTGTTGAGTAGATGGAGATTTGAGTCTATTTCCCAGTCCTCCAATTCATCTCCTCTTTTGTCAGTATCTGGGTATCCCCATCTTTCTGAACGGCTATTAAAGTCTCCGACAATAATGCAGTTTGTGTCAGTTATTTTCATGTTTGAGAGTGTAAGGTCCTTATCTGCTGGGCTATACAGATTGTAGATTCTTATTTTCATGTCCTTTATCATTATATCAACACCTATAATTTCTGTTTGGTTGTCAGAGATCACAGATACTTCGCTGCAAGGTATTGTATTTCGTGTAAGTATTAGAACTCCTCCTTTGTGTCCTTCGCGGTCGAAACGTGTGGCCTGATATCCTCTGACTGAGAATTTGTGATTGGCATTGAGGTGTGTCTCTTGAATGCATGCCACATCTATTCTATCTTTATGAAGACGCTGTGTCAGGGAGTCTTTCTTCTTGTAAACTCCTTCGGCATTCCACTGTAGTATGTTGAGTGTCCTGGGTATTTGGTCAATAGCTCTTAACCTACTCCTCTGTGCCTTGACTCCACAGCACAGGGGAAGGTGACCACCAGTAGTCATGGGTGGACCCCCTCGAGGCAGGGGGCCCAGCACCATTGCCGCCTGATGGGACTTCACGGGATTAGCACCATAACGATTAATTTTGATTTGTGACATCATGAATTAAGTTACGTTGCACTGCTTTGTCAAGCCTGTGGCTCAGTACATCCGATTTCGACAAGCATTTATTTGGGATGCTTTCCCTAGCCTTTGACTGTCCCCAGTCTACCTACAAGGCAGCAGGTTTTACGTTGCACTGCTTTGTCAAGCCTGTGGCTCAGTACATCCGATTTCGACAAGCATATATTCGGGGTGCTTTCCCTATCCTTTGACTGTCCCCAGTCTACCTACAAGGCAGCAGGTTTGTGTGTCTCTTCATCTGGTCCCTATCCCTTGACCTGTCCGACATGGGTGGCCCTACCAGTAGCTGTGCTACCGTCGGCATAGCTCTTGGGGTCATTGGGATGCGCAAGCCCCTCTACCTCGTCACGGTGGACACACAGCAGAGGGGACATCAATTTCATACTCTTTAAATCTCTCATACTTGGAATGTTTAACAATACATGCATTTAACAGCGGTGAGAAAGCTACATACACAATGATTTAAACTTAACTATTAATCTAATTAAGTCAACTGAGTTTCAGTTATTAGTGTAAGTTAACCAACTGAATATATTTATATATATTTATTTTTGTTGCATATAGCATAGTTGAAAACAGATGTAAAGCAGAAATCATATTTTTACTAAATATATTCAATAACAGACAAAAGATGTCAAAAGGTTATATGATAATTAGTTTCTTCTTCTTCTTGTCATAAATCCATGGAGCAAAGGCCCTCAACCTATTCATGTCAAGCCTTTACAGACTTGTTCATAATTAGTTGGAGTTTGCAACTAATGTTTTCTGTGGGATAAGGCAGCCATTCTCACACCAATTCACCTTGACTGCCTCTTATGACATATCTGGTAGATCAGTGTTAGTTTCTTTACTTTTATTATGAGCCCCTGTAACACAAGAAAAAGCTAACAGAGTAGGCATTCTACTACTATGACTCTGAGACGGGTCCCCTCCATCACTTACATTTGATATATTTAATCTGCAGCGCATTTCGTAGACACCTGCGACGTAACCAGCCATAATGTACAAGAGTGATTCTATTCAGAAGTTCTTGGCATCCTATAAACAAAAGAGTAAAAACCATTGTTCATAAATCCTTTGATTGAAGATCTACAGCTAATAACTTAACACCTGTCAAAACCTGATGTCACCACACTGTGAAATTAAACATCTCAACATTAAAACAATATATTCCCTTCATAAATTTAAACATCAAAGTCACAAACAATAGGTCACATGATTTATTGCCTGGGGTTTCAATCTCAAAATACATGAGAATTCTTTCAACTTAATGCACAAACTCCATAGCAATGTCTAGGATCTTGATGTATGCTCACCAGAATACAAACATACCATACATATGGTACTGGTAGGTTTCCTAATTTCAAAATGTTACCCGTAGGCCTATTCTTTAGAATTTCTAACTGCCAAGGAGACTGGTAGCCTGTGGAATGTGTATGCAGAGTCTACTATGTTTTTCTCCTTTATATGAGAATACTAGGTATTCAACCCACTATCCAGAGATCACAGACGCCGCATGATATTCAGTTCCTCTGAAACAAACTTTCCCAACTGAATTGAACCTAACACTATTTTAGTTAGAACCAGAAGCCATGCCTCTAGACCACAGACTCGCTGACATTAACTTGACATTGCCCTAAGCCATTCATTCTTTTAGCATATTAACAATGCAAGAAGAAGTAATCTGCTTCACACTATATATGTTACTAAGATGTATACTAAAAGACAGCAAAAGAGACTGCACACAATACTGAGGCATTTCCCTTTTCAGTCATACTGGGAAAATATTTTGCAAAATTCTTGAGAAAAGATTACGAACTACTATAGAACTCCAGCTAAGCAAAACACAACTTAGATTTAGGAAAAACAAAGGATGCATAGATGCCAATTTTGCTCATAGATAACTTATAGAAAAATCAATTGAATTAAATGAAACACTATAATTCAATGAAACCTATACTTAGCCTTTGTCGATCAAGAAAAGGCATTTGATAGAGTAGACAGAAACAAGCTGTGGAAAATCCTTAAACAATATGGAGTGAGTACACATCTAACAAACCTATGTAGAAGCTTATACAACAACAGTGAATGCATAGTGAGAGCAACTGGAGGACACTAAGAACCCTTCACCATAAGATCCAGAGTACGACAAGATTGTGTCCTGTCCCCTCTCTTGCTCATAACCTATGCAGACAACATATGTAAAGAAACCAGCCAAACAGAGACTGCAAAAACACTGCATGACGAGAATACTGAAGAGCCATCTGTAAATTACACCATTAGAGAACTCCTGTTTGCGGATGATCCAGCACTAATAGCAAAATAAGAAGTTGAATTACAAGACCACAAGAAAAGTCTAAACGAAATGTTTAGGGAACATAACATGAAGATTAGCACAAGCAAAGCAGAGGTAATGATAATAACTAAAGAAGAAAAAACAACAACAATTCACCTAAACGAATATCCCCTGAAACAAGTAAAGAGTTTCAAGTACCTAGGAAGTATAATATCAAGTGGCAAATCAGAAGACGAGATAGAAAAATAGATGCAATAAGGCAAACCAACTCGTTGGACAAATGGCACCAATACTAAAGAACAAACATGAATCAATAGTTACTAAGACAGCACTTTACAACACAATCTTCCTACCAACTTTATGCTACCAATGCCAAACCTGGACAATGACAGAAAAAGAGAAAAGAAAAATCACAAAAACAGAAATGAGATTCCTGAGAAGAATACTCAATGTATCAAAAAGAGATCAGATCAGAAATGAAGAAATCGGGACTAAAGTGGGGGTTATAGCAGCGTTAGATTTTATCAGAAGGCAGCAAGTCAAATGGTTTGGCCATGCTAGTAGGTTACCAACTAACAGTATACCACAACAAGCAATGATGTATAGACCAGAGGGAAGCAGAGGAAGAGGCCAACCACGTAAACGATGGACGGAGGGAATAGCAGAGTCCATGGGAATATCGATACATGAAGCCCATAAGCGGGCACTCTCCTGTGCCTCCTTATACTTCACCTTGACACTGCAAGGTACAAGAGGAACCTGATGAGATAAGATGAGAGATGAAGATGTACACACACACACACAATGGATGTACAACGGTAAAGCAAATTCCACACACTGAAAGAATCTGAGAAAATTATAAGTAGAAAGTCCTTTGTCTGAAACCCAGGGAAACAAAACAGGTAAGATCAAGGTAATCCCACGGCAGATGCCGCCATCAGGGTGTGAAGTGTTGGGTCTTCGCATATTCTAGACCACAACATATGAGGTTGGGTGGCCTTTTTCCTTCCTCATAATCTTTCCTTCCCAGACAATTATGAGTTGAGACAAGAAAAGACATCACAGCACTCAGGACATTCCCATATGTGCCCCGTCCTTATCTTCAACAGACAATTATGAAATAGGGGGAGACCTAAAAACACACGGAGAAGAGAATTAGAGACATAGACAAATGTGGAGAAGACATGGGACGGAGCTGCATGAGACAGCAAAAGATAGGACAGCTTGGTACGTCAGCATGGCCGAATGGATAATAACGCATGTTCTTAAACATCCGGTGTGCTGATGCCAAGGTAAGGTGTTCAGTCCATACACCGGACAGTAGGACTAAAATGCTGACCTATCGTCCTTGACTTGGGGACGTAAATTACAAGTATTTCTGAAGTCGGAGTGGGTTTGCCTGACGGCGAGGGACACTGGTAATAGGTAAAGTTAATCCATGTGCAACATTCAGTCCAGTTCTACTAGAAGTAGTGTGTATGGACTAAGCTTGAGTTCAAAGTGAGCGAGCGAGCGAAAAGAAAAAAAAGGACAGCTGGAAATGACTTGGTTGAGGTCTATGTTCCAATTGGGGATGAAGAAGATAGGAAATCCCATGGCAGGAATGTAAGCACTTGGTGTTAATAAATACTCAGCATCATCAAGTGCCATGTCGACAGGCAAGGGTGGTCATGGTTCACCATCTCACATGGTCACCAGAGTCTCAAATCAGATCTGTCTTCTTGTCCCGACCATGGTGCCAAACCATCTTTGTCTTCCTCTTGCTTTCTTCCCATCAAGCTTGCCAGTTGTCACCAAATGTTCAAGACCATTTTATTTTCTCCTCAAAACATGTCCACATAAATACCAGGTAATGGTATAATGGGATTTTGGGTAGCTGTGGCTGATAGGTTAGAGAGTCCACCTCAGATTTAAAAGGTACAAAGTTCGATCCCTGCATAGAACTGGAAATTTTTCTAAGAATCATTGGTTATCTATTAATATGCCCCCCCCCCCCATGTCTTGCTTAGTGGCATTGAATGCCTAGCCTGCCCCGATAAGGGAGAAAAACAGGCGGTCCTTGTGCAAGCTGTACACGTTAACAATCCTATAGCAGTCTTAAAAGTTGAGAGGATCAACTTCATTGCACCGGGTGTTACCAAATAGCCTACACATTTTGGGGCTGATTGTGATGTCATGAAAATAACATGCAGAAAAAAACCTATTGTACAAGGTTAAGCTAATCTCAAAACCACATTGGTTTAAAATTTTAAAAAAAATTAACATATCCTGTCACCAATGTAATTTAGCTTTGGACAACTGTATGTGTGTAAGCGCACTAAACTGTATACCCTTTTGTGCAAACTACTCCGCCCCAGGCAGTTAATTTATCTCATTAAAATTAAATGGGTCGAACAGCAGTAAAACTGAAAAAAATACAATTAACAAAACTGGAAAGTGGCATTAGTTTTACAAGAACCACACCTCTGATTGAAAAATGTAAATTCATTGTGCCGCATGTTTTTTAAAAAATGTGGTAGTTAGTCCCTTCGGTTTATCTAAAATAGCTGTTGTTCTTTTTCTTCTTCTGCATTTTATCCGTTGATGGACCACATGTCCATGACCAACCAAGGCAAAGCCTACTATATTTACTTTCTCCTGCATTTATGTCCTCATTCATCTCTGTCTTCAATTTTCTACTCCATGTGTTTTAGGTTCCCCTCTGTTTCTTTGTGCTATAGGTTCCTAAGAAAGGACTTGCTAGTTATACTATTAACAGGTTTTCTCAAGGTGTGTTATATTGATTAGCTGCTCAAAACATTAGTATTACTTCTAAGCCTGAGACAGATTTGGTAACTAACCATGAGACGGACAAGGTAACTTCTAAGCCTGAGACAGACTTTGGTAACTTCTAAGCCTGAGACAGACTTTGGCAACTTCTAAGACTAAGACAGACTAGGTAACTTCTAAGACTAAGACAGACTAGGTAACTTCTAAGACAGACTAGGTAACTTCTAAGACTAAGACAGACTAGGTAACTTCTAAGACTAAGACAGACTAGGTAACATCTAAGACTAAGACTACGCAAACACACAACATCCACTGCATAGTGAAATTAGGAAGGTGAAGGGCAGCAGGTTAAAAAGAGGACGGTCGTGGATGGGTCAAGCCGAAGACATTCTTCAACAGGTGTGTTCACTTGAGGACTTAGAACCTGGCGAGGAGTGGGTGCAAGTGCCAACAGACTTCTGCACATCCTTTTCAGTTTGCATCCAACTAGATAGAAAATGCAGACAAGAAAATCCGGCTGCTGTTGAGGCTGAAGTAAAAGCGTTGATTTTCGAGAATTCGCTAGACGGTGACGCGGTCATCTACACAGATGGGTCGGTCGTCCGACATGTGAGAAGCTCATGGGCCTTTACAGCTCGGGCTGGAGGGAGAATTGTGAAGGAGGACTCTGGTGCTTTCACTGAAACCACAAGTAGCCTGACCATGGAAGTCATGGCAGTAAGTAAAGCAATAACATGGCTCGAGACACAGACATTCACTAGGGCTTGTTTCCTTAGCGACTCAATGAACATGATCAAGAGGATAGAGGAGGGGTCGATCCGAAGAGAATGGTTGCTGCCTCGAGCTGTCTTGGCTGGAAAAGATTAGTTTCATCTTCGTGCCACGGGCATGCGGGAGTACAAGGAAATGAGCGGGCTGACAAGCTCGCAGGTGAGGCTACTGTGGAGGGCGGACGCGCCATGGACCAGGCTGACATTCTGAATGCTCTACGAGAAGTAAGACTTTTGCGAGAACCAAGTGATGACTGTGAATCTACAACAATGGCCAGACTGCGAGAGCAGCAAATTAAAAGAGTGGTGGCCAAACAAGAACACTACGCAGGAAGCCAAAGAAGATTGATAAACCAACACAGAACTGGCGTCGTTGGCCGCTACACGTTGCAGGATTTGCTGAGGAGGGGATCCGAGCACTTATAGACTGAATGGTTGATGTGCAATGAGGATGATCTATCGACTAACTAACTAACTAACTAACTAAGACAGACTAGGTAACATCTAAGACTAAGACAGACTAGATAACTTCCAAGACTAAGACAGACTAGGTAACTTCTAAGACTAAGAAAGACTAGGTAACTTCTAAGACTAAGAAAGACTAGGTAACATCTAAGACTAAGACAGACTAGGTAACTTCTAAGACTAAGGCAGACTAGGTAACACCTAAGACTAAGACAAACTAGGTAACTTCTAAGACTAAGACAGACTAGGTAACTTCTAAGACTAAGACAGGCTAGGTAACTTCTAAGACTAAGACAGACTAGGTAACACCTAAGACTAACTAGGTAACTTCTAAGACTAAGACAGGCTAGGTAACTTCTAAGACTAAGACAGACTAGGTAACACCTAAGACTAAGACAAACTAGGTAACTTCTAAGACTAAGACAGACTAGGTAACTTTTAAGACAGAATAGGTAACTTCTAAGACTAAGACAGACTAGGTAACTTCTAAGACTAATACAGACTAGGTAACTTCTAAGACTGATACAGACTAGGTAACTTCTAAGACTAAGACAGACTTGGTAACTTCTAAGCCTGAGAGAGACTTGATAAATTCTAAGCCTGAGAGAGACTTGGATAGATTCTAAGCCTGAGACCGACTTGGTAACTTCTAAGCCTGAGACAGACTTGGTAACTTCTAAGCCTGAGACAGACTTGGTAACTTCTAAGCCTAAGATAAACTTGGTAAATTCTAAGCCTAAGATAAACTCAGTAACTTCTAAGCTTAAGATAAACTCGGTAACTTCTAAGCCTAAGATAAACTCGGTAACTTCTAAGCATAAGATAAACTCGGTAACTACTAAGCATAAGAACAAACTCTGTAACTTCTAAGCCTGAGACAGACTTGGTAACTTCTAAGCCTAAGATAAACTTGGTAACTTCTAAGACTAAGACAGACTTGATAACTTCTAAGCCTGAGACAGACTTGGTAACTTCTAAGCCTGAGACAGACTTGGTAACTTCTAAGCCTGAGACAGACTTGGTAACTTCTAAGCCTGAGACAGACTTGGTAACTTCTAAGCCTAAGATAAACTTGGTAACTTCTAAGCCTGAGACAGACTTGGTAACTTCTAAGCCTGAGACAGACTTGGTAACTTCTAAGACTAAGACAGACTTGGTAACTTCTAAGCCAGAGACAGACTTGGTAACTTCTAAGACTAAGACAGACTTGGTAACTTCTAAGCCAGAGACAGACTTGGTAACTTCTAAGCCTGAGACAGACTTGGTAACTTCTAAGCCAGAGACAGACTTGGTAACTTCTAAGCCTGAGACAGACTTGGTAACTTCTAAGCCTGAGACAGACTTGGTAACTTCTAAGCCTGAGACAGACTTGGTAACTTCTAAGCCTGAGACAGACTTGGTAACTTCTAAGCCTGAGACAGACTTGGTAACTTCTAAGCCTGAGACAGACTTGGTAACTTCTAAGCCTGAGACAGACTTGGTAACTTCTAAGCCTAAGATAAACTTGGTAACTTCTAAGACTAAGACAGACTTGATAACTTCTAAGCCTGAGACAGACTTGGTAACTTCTAAGCCTGAGACAGACTTGGTAACTTCTAAGCCTGAGACAGACTTGGTAACTTCTAAGCCTGAGACAGACTTGGTAACTTCTAAGCCTAAGATAAACTTGGTAACTTCTAAGCCTGAGACAGACTTGGTAACTTCTAAGCCTGAGACAGACTTGGTAACTTCTAAGACTAAGACAGACTTGGTAACTTCTAAGCCAGAGACAGACTTGGTAACTTCTAAGACTAAGACAGACTTCTTAACTTCTAAGCCAGAGACAGACTTGGTAACTTCTAAGCCTGAGACAGACTTGGTAACTTCTAAGCCAGAGACAGACTTGGTAACTTCTAAGCCTGAGACAGACTTGGTAACTTCTAAGCCTGAGACAGACTTGGTAACTTCTAAGCCTGAGACAGACTTGGTAACTTCTAAGCCTGAGACAGACTTGATAACTTCTAAGCCTGAGACAGACTTGGTAACTTCTAAGCCTGAGACTGACTTGGTAACTTCTAAGCCTAAGATAAACTTGGCAACTTCTAAGCCTGAGACAGACTTGGTAACTTCTAAGCCTAAGATAAACTTGGTAACTTCTAAGACTAAGACAGACTTTATAACTTCTAAGCCTGAGACAGACTTGGTAACTTCTAAGCCAGAGACAGACTTGGTAACTTCTAAGCCAGAGACAGACTTGGTAACTTCTAAGCCTGAGACAGACTTGGTAACTTCTAAGCCTGAGACAGACTTGGTAACTTCTAAGCCTAAGATAAACTTGGCAACTTCTAAGCCTGAGACAGACTTGGTAACTTCTAAGACTAAGATTAGGTAACTTCTAAGACTAAGACAGACATGGTACTTCTAAGCCTGAGACAGACTTGGTACATTCTAAGCCATGGCTCCTCCAATCAAGATACAGTTGGTTAATAAAAAAAAAAGTCTTAAAAGTCGAGAGGATCGACTTCATTGCCCTGGGTTTTATCCCATATGGCTCGGTCTCTTTCCACAGGGTGACCTGCAGAAAGCATCACACAAAGCATAAACTCCATATCTCCAGCGACGATCCACAGGAGTCTCCGAGAAGAATGCACTTGTGAACTGAAAGACGTAGCCCGGAATCAAACCCACAACCTTCAGAGCGTGAGGCAGACGGCTTGACCACTTTGCTACAGAAACTCCCAGTGGGTTAATACAACAGCTAAATGGGAATGAAAGAATTAATTAAAGTAAACTAAGCATATAGACACAGTAGAAGTGTTAGTGCACTTGCTTACTAAGACAGAGGTCCAGATTCAATCCTCAGCAGTGGCAATACAACCACCCCTCCCCACATATACTGTTATGTGGCCAATTCAGCCTCACATAATGGGTAGCAGAATTTTCTACAAAGGTAAGGCAGCGAAGAAGGGAACTGGTCACCGTCATTATGCCATGGCACAGACTAGTGTAGCAACCTAGGACTTCACACCCGAAAGACAATATCTGCACATGGGACTAACTTTAGGTTGTGTTTGCAGTAACCAATAAACATATGATGCATTGCTTAATGCAGAATTGGTTAAAGCTTTTCTTAATGAACTGTCAGATGAAAGACTGATGTGGAAGCTAAGTAAATGTGATATATATGTAGAATTACCACATTTTTCAGGCTTGGAAATGCTCAGAATCCCCTCATCAAAGGTTGCCATCATCTGTAACATGATTAATAAAAATTATGTCCAACATGACAGTTATTATATGAATACAATAAATTCAAATGGAAGCAAGTTACTCTTCAATACATATAAAACTCTGCTGTGTGCACCTGACGAGATGCAACAAAATAAGCCTCGCAATAAATTGTGCAACTAATGTTTTTTTTTGCTTCTGTGTTAAAATTCACTCAAACTGTAGTTTTCATCATTTAAAGTGCAGCTTCTGCACCATTTCTAGTACTGCCAGATGGATTTTAGAATGTCCTAAGGACTGAAAGCTACTTGCTCTAGAGCAGTTGCCCTCAACCAGTTTAGGCTTAGAGTGTTTATTTTCACCACTAATGCATAAAAAGTTTTTTGAGCAAGTTATTAGAAGAAATAAACTTGAAAAGTTGGTGACCTTAATGTTTTGTTTAATAAACCTGCACAAAATAATTACATAGTTCGCTGATTTATTCAATTACGAGGGATATTCAATTAGTAATGCCTCCTATTTTGTTATCTATGTAAATACTTTATCTGTGTGCAATTTATTAATTTAGTGTGAATCCTCAAACACTCTTCTTCACTTTGTATCACTACCAACCTGTTTCAGTCACATGCTGTGCAACAGTAACGGTTTAAAAATATCCACCAAAGTTCAGTCAAATCAACGAAATGTCATAGAATTCCTCAGCGCTGAAGGCGAGACCCCGATTCGCATCCACAAACATTTGAGTATTGTTTATGGAGATTCAACAGTGGATGTTAGCACTGTCTGATGTTTGGTAAGTTGTTGTGGCGAAGTTGATGTAGGTCAATCCTCACTGGCTGACGCAAAGTGGACTGACCGTCTGTCAAACGCAGTGATTCCATCACAACATTAATCAAGTTGATGACATCATTCATGGTGACCATCGGGTAACACTGGATGAACTGTGTTCCATGTTATCCAATAGTAATGGTAGTGCCCAGACCATCATTAAAGACCTGGGTTATTCAAAGATTTGTGCATGGTGGGAACCCAGAATGGTGATAGAAGGACATAATGAAGCAAGGAAAACCATAGCCATCAACCTCCTGCACTGTTATTAAACTGAAGGAGAAGGGTTTTTATTGAATATTGTGACAGGTGATGAGACTTGGGTTCATTTCTTTGAACCAGAATCCAAGAAGCAGTCAATGGAATGGCATCACACAACATCACTGACAAGAAAGAAGTTTAAAATGTCACCATCTGTAGGGAAAGTTATGACCTCCATGTTTTGGGACAAGAAAGGTGTGATTCTTCTCAACTTCTTGGAAAAGGGAAACATGGTGAATGCTGACCGCTACATTGAAACTTTAAAGAAGCTTATAGGGCGTCTTTGGTGACTTTACCCATTCAAAGATCCGAGAACTGCACTACTGCTGCACGATAATGCCACACCACACACAGCTAAACGCACCATTGATACGATTGAAGAATTTAGCTGGACATTATTACTACATCCCCCTTACAGTTCCGATTTAGCACCTTCAGACTTCCATCTGTTTGGACCACTGAAAAAAGATCTTTGCAGAATCACTTTGATGACACTGACACCCTTAAACGCGCCATATGCCAGTGGTTTAGGAAAAAGGACATGAATTTTTACTGTGCGGGAATACATGCCCTTGTGAGAAGATGGACAAAAACTATAACGAATAACGAGACTACATTGAGAAATAAATTTTTGAAGTACAGACTTAGGACTTCATTTCAATGTGAATTTTATCTGTTAGTTTGCCTATTGAATGAAATTAAAAATTATGAGGCATTACTTATTGACCGCCTCTCGTATTTAAAAAAAATATGATGTAACAATATTTGGTTCTATTTATACTAATGGACAGCCTTTTTAAATATTAATATGATTATATGACACAATATATAATTTTAATTATCTTATTAGCTTCATTGTCAAGAAATAGTGATTTACAGTTGTTTGATTGTATGTAAGTTTAAAAAAAAAAAAAAAAAGCTACAATGATTTAAATTAAGTGTTAGGATATAGTGATCTAAGTGTTAAGATGCAAGTTAAAAGTGTTCAGCCATAATTTTCCTCTTTACAACAAAAAAAAATTATATTATTTACACACATCCATTAATTTCTCGACTTATAATTGAGTAACTGATGTAGAGACTTGAATGAGGTCACGTTGGATTGCATTATTCAAGCGCTATATAATTACACAAGCTGTATCATTTAAATACACATCAGAAAATTTTACTGAAATGCTGTTAGGACATTTGATGAGTATGAAATCTAATCAACTAACGTTTAAAAGTAGCGTGCACAACCAATAACATCTGCATATAGTCCAACAAAAAGATAAGATTGAAAAAATGATGGATTGGCATCCTGGTGCTCCTCAAGGGCGCACACACACACAAAACACTAAAAGATGCACACAACCAAGACAACAAGGCTTATATAATATCATAAATATGGCTAGTGAATCATTGTGAATGGCGAATGCACACACACAAAATATATCATATGGCCTTCAAGCGTAAGATTTGGGTCTCTCCGCTTCAAACTTCAATGCAATACAATAACTAGTTCAATAAATGTGGCTTGTAGGAAAACAGACAACGTCCAACATCCCCATGGCCATGGGGAAGGACACTATTACATGTAATATAATAATAATAAATTGTTCCAAAAGTTTCCTGTGAAGGGTCTGTGATGTGATGGAGCTATCACATTTTGTAGTCCTGAATGCATGGAAGAATAGGTGGCCAATTTCCCCTCTCAATTTCACAGGCGACAAAGTCAGGTGTCCAATTCACGTCCAACCGTGATCATGTCATTATCAGCTGTTTACTATCAACGCGCCCTAAAGACACTAACTATTAGTATTAGTATTAGAGTTAGAGAATCATATTTTTAATTCGTTTATCAATCTCAATTTCCATCCTCATCCACTATTGAGTTGACTAATAAAATAAAATTATATATGTGTATCACTAGTATTATTAATCAGTTATTTAGACAGTTTAGCTTACACAGCCTTGAGTCATCAGATTTTTATATCTTAACTCAATCAATTCAGGTCCTGTGCATCTCCATAATAAAGTAAGGTTGGCAGTTGGCTGCAATGGATCTCCGATACTGTCTGTCTCTTGCCCTGACTGTACATTCATGACATGATTCTGTCAGGCTCATGTTCGCCCATCTCTTCATGTTATCTTAATAATCTTCCCACCTGCATCGTTGTCTACCTCCCTCTTGCTCACTACTTGCCCTCAACCTTGCCCTCCAGTATGGTTTTTATAAGAGTATCATGTCTTTTAACGTGGCCGAAATATTAACTATTTAACAATTAAGATAATCCACAGATTCATATAATTTATAAATATCTTATTAAATATTAATAAGTTATTATTAAATATTAATATTTTATTATTAAATATTAATATTTTATTATTATTATTATTTAGATCTATTATCTATTACTATTTTAAATTTACTATTATTATTATTAGTTTAGTTTACTAACTATCATTTTACTTGATTACTATCAATCACATTCACACTATCAAGTATCATCAACTATCTAACAGAAGGAAACATTTAAATAAAATACTTAAGTTAAGTTATTAACTTATTAAAGTAAAGTTATTACTTCCTTTGAAGTTTATGAAAGAAGGTCGTAATAATAGTAATCTGCACTTCTTAAAGTATACTAATACTACTATTAATAATAATTACATAAAATAATTAAATTATTATTATTAAAAGTATAAATATAAATACTATTTAATAAATCGCACCTCTTTCTTTCTACTTACTTCTTCTACTTCTAATTTCTCTTCGACTCCCTGTGAGTGTCACTACAGTGTCACCAACTAGAACTTCCTACATATGTTCACTTCATGTAATAAATGTACAATATTTACCTCTAAGTTGATGAAAAAATACTGCAGTTAAAAGTATAAAATGCCCTATTAGCTTCGACTCCCTGTGAATGTTATGAAAGAGAACTTCCTACATGTTCACTTGTCCATGTTGCCTTAGCCTTAGGTGACTAGTTAGAGTGAATGTGGCCAGGTGGGACAACTGAAGGAAGCCATGTGTTTTTAGACCCTCATGCCAACTGTAGTAAATAGAGAACACCTCTAAGTATAAATTCATTAAGTAAATGACAAATGTAAAGAACCATCTTAGTGCATTGAAGCGTATTGGGCCTACGGTGTTAGCCTCATATTGTTATAAACCACTCGGCACTAGCGGGGTCATTTTTATTATAAATAGTCGGTATTTAAGGGCATTTTGACATTTCTAGTATGACGTACCTTCCTGCAACTATTTATAATGTGTACTTTCTTTATTCCTGCATCAAAACAAATAAAGGAGCCATGTCTATATAGGCTGATTCAGCACTGAAAATAAAGGAAAAGGGGGGGGGGGGGGGGTCGAGTAGAGGTTCTGAACGACACGCGGTCAGCGGAAAATGCAAACTGAGGATCAGTTAGGCTGCCACCGTGGGAACTCTTCGCTGGCTACTGAAGAAAGAGACAGGACATGTTTAGGAATATCACGGGTGAAATTACATTGATTCTTCATTTCATTTTCTTGCCAGATTCTATTGTAGTTTCAATGCAAAGGTTTAAACTATAGGGTAGGTATAGAAGTGTGACGTCATGGCTCTTCAAGTTCATTCGCTATAGTACTATAGGATCAACATAATGAAATGGGGTAACGCCAGGCCCGAAGGGGGTGAGGTACACCCATTTGAGTAACATGAAGGATGGGGACTTGAAGGATATGTCTCTTTGTTTCAACCTAGGAATGAATACGGTGGAAATATCCCAGGATTGGCGGCACATATACCTGGTACCACTTCGAAATCCAGGTAACGATCACGCCTGACTTAATAGATACTGAATCATAACCCTGCAAAACACCTTTTGCAAAGTCCTCGAAAAGATAGTAGCCCGCAGGCTCCAGCGACATTTGGAAAGTCGTAATCCAAAGGGCTTCCCAAAGGGCTCGGGAGTAACCGGCCTGGGAAGGATACCTGGGTCAATGCGGCTACTTTTGCATATGATGTCTATGAGGGCTTCCATGATAAACAAGAGACAGTGGTGGTAGCTCTTGACTTGGAGGATGCGTATAACAGGATTAGGTATGATCGGTTGATATACTCTCTGTTGGACAGGGAGGTCTGCCCTTGCCTTGTAAAATGGGTTGCAGCAGTCCTTTATGAGCGTAAGGTTGCATTGCGCATGGGTTCCTGGACTTCTGATTCCTGTACGATTGGGATTGAGACAACAGGTGTTGGTAGAATTTTGACATTTGCAAGTGATGTGCCGGTGTACAGACAGGGCAGGGACCGGGGAAAATTGGCTTACAGATGGCAGTACACAGGGTGGCGGAGTGATGCTTGGCGGAGTGATGCTGAGACGATGGGGCCGTTATAAACCCAGACAAGGCATCCGTTGTGTGGTACTCCCTGGATAACCGGATTGTGAAGGCAGATGTCGCATGTATATTGAATGGATGTCCTCTTAGTAGAGAGAGTAAATTGAAGTACATGGGTATCACCTTCGACAGGTGTATATTTTTTTAAAAGATAATATGGAGGCTTTGGTGATGAAGGCTGGTAGGGGATTTGATATTGTGAGGGCGATGGCAGCAACCGGGGTAGAGCAGCGGATGATTTAAGGCTCTTTCAGCAGCTAATAATTTATGTCACTGAATATGGTTTGGGGACTCCAGCATGTATCAAAGAGCCAGCTTGAAAGGTTGAAGTGAATACATAATGCGGCCATGCGGGTGATTCTGGGATGCACAAAGGACACACCAATTATATGCATGAAGCATATCCTGGCGTTACCAACAATGGCGGATAGGCATTGAGTCCTTCGTGCCAAATGGTAGCCGAGAGTTGCTGCAGATAGGGATCACCCCCTGCATGAAGCCATGGATATGGTCAAGGGTGATAGACTACGAGGCAGGTCCTGGATGGCACAGTCGGAAATATCTATACGTCAGGTTTGTGATCTAGAGACCATCAGTCGTGAAAAAGAGTGGGTTGAGGTACCGGCAGACAGGACGGACTGGCACAATGTAATAGTAACACTCGGTCGTGAGTGCAGAGAATGGGCAGCGGGCCGCACAGTTTGAGGTGCTACAACTGATCCAGAGTAATACATATCTGGGAGTCTCTGTGGCGAAGTGGTTAAGCCGTTTGACTTGTGCTCCGAAGGTTGTGGGTTCGATTCCGAGCCGCGTCCTTCGGTTTACGAGTGAAATGTTTCGGAGACTCCTGTGGGTCGTCGCTTAAAGCTACGGAGTTCGTGCTTTGTGCGACGCTTTCCGTGCTGCGGAAAGAGACCGAGCCATATGGGATAAAACCCGGTGCAATGAAGTCGACCCTGTCGACTTTTAAGCGACTTTAAAAAAAAATACATATCAAGGTGAAATAGTGATCTCTACTGATGGGTCAGTGGTAAGAAATAGACGGAGTTGTTAGGGTTTCATTGCGAAGGCTAATGGACGTTTCTTGAAAAAGGAGAATATGGCATATGAGGCTGCGACCTCCAGCATGAGAATGGAGGTGGAAGCTGTCACAGCGACATTCTGTTGATTAAAGGAGACCACTGCAAAACACACTGTCTTCATCGCGCACTCAAGGAGTATGCTTAGTAAAGTTGAAAAAGGAATGTTTCATGTGAAATGGTTCATCTCTCTTCAGAGGTCACAGATTGTAAGAATTGTATGCATTTTTTGCTCTGGCCAGGCAAGAGTGCGGGGGAATACAAGTAGTAGGAAATGCGGGAAACGGGGTATGAAGTGAGGCGGTAATGTGATATCCGTTTCATAGTAATTCTTTCTATATTAAATGTGACGCCGCAGGCCGCCTCATAGAATTTCCACCTCATAGAGGAGATAACTCATGAATAACACATTGACTGGTTTATTGCAGTGTTACCTCCCTGTTAGAGAATTATAATTTTTTTAATGTTTTATTTTAAATAGTTGTAGTGGGTATGGCTTGGGTATAGATTTGGGTTACGGGTTACAGATCGTCAAATTAAATCAGTAAACAGGTAAAGATGGCTGGTATTATTGGTTAGGGTTAGTATGGTGCGTATGGCTTAGTGTCATTTGTTGTTAAGGGGTGGGTGAGTGAAGCAGTAGCTAGATAAGTGCTTCCGATCGTTGTTAAGCTGTGGGCGACTGGTGGAGTGGCTAGATAAATACTCCCGGTCCTTATTAACAGAGGTAGAAGTTGCTAGATAAAGACTCCCGGTCGTTATTAAGGAGTAGGTGAGTGGTTGAAGGCTAGATAAGTGCTTTTGATCATTGTTAAGGGGTGCGCAAGTGGCGAAGTGGTTAGATAAATACGTCCGTTCCTTATTAAGGAACGGGATGGTCAAGTGGAGGAGTGGTTAAATAAATGCTTCTATTCGTTTTTAAGGGGTGGGTGAGTGGCGAAAAGGCTAGATAAATGCTTCCGATAGTCAGCGTGGCTGAGGGTGTGACGTATGTAGGTAGGTGTTTAAGTATGATGAAGTTGACATGCGTCTATCAAAATAACCTGTTCGAAAAAACACACGCCTGCACTAACAGCAAGGAGCTAATTTCCACATACGGATCATGTTTCATTCACCGCGTTGCTCGGGAAATTCTCGTGAGATAACAACAATTACATTTTGTAGTTGGTCTGTCCATGGCTCATTACTTAGACAACGTGTTCAGGCTTGTTTAAGAGTGTCTGTATGTCTTGTGACTGATTACGTATGAGTGTATACTGTGTGTTTGCGCAAATGAATGAAAGCATGTATGCTTGTGTCTATCTATCTGTATATCCATATGTCAATGTGTCTATATATATATATCTGTATGTCCGAGTGTCTGTTTTTATGTGTGTATGCGCACATGTCTATCTGCGTATTTGTCATTGGGATTGTGTGTCTCTATGTGTGTATACTGTTCAGGTATCTCTCAGTCTGTTTGACTTGTGTCTATCAGCCTATTTGACTTCATGTCCCTGTATGTGACTGGTCGCTATACGGGTCTACAATGCTTGCAAATGACCGGGCAACATGTAAGCATGTCATCACGAGAGCGTGTATATGACTGGTTGTGTATGTTATACCATACAGAGGGATTGACATAAATTTCACTTGTGTACGGTAGTTAGTAGCATGGCATGTAGTTATGCAACATTATTTCTAGATCCTGAACCGAACCTGAAAGTGTCTTATATCCACTTATGTGACATTGCATCAAGCTTTAAGAAAATGAACCGTGAATTGCCATATTTCGCGAGAGAGGATACTTGACTACGTCCGGTTTCGTTTATTTAAAAAGCTAAACTTTAATTATTAAAAGTAATATTATATACGAGTTAATATATAAAAACATAATTTTAAATTGAAAATTAAAGATGGCAGCACGGGCTAGGATGTCTAGCATCGACAACTTCGCAGCATATTTGCGAATCTGATCGCCAGAAGTTCATGGATTTTTCCACTATATATCTAATGAAAAGTTATCGTCTGTATATTATAATGGCGGTTAGTTTTATCTGTAGTGGATGGGACTTAAACACTATCATACCATTGGTAGTGTGGTAGAGATACAAGGCTCTTCATCGGCATGTGTGACGGTGTGCAGTCATTCACATGGTCACATGTTTAAGGGACACACCCGGGACACGTGAGTAATGACAACCGGTGAAAGGAGGCATTGCTTCCGGTCACATGTGTAAGGGTACATCCGAAACACGTGATTAAGTGGGGTAATACATAAAAATAGTCATCAGTCATTTGTCGAACCCGGAGACCTAACTCGTGATGACCACCATGTATGGGAGTGATTCCACTACCGCGTAAACAAGGCATCGGAAGTTTAAAATTATCTAACTTCTCTCTCTTTTCTATGTCCGGGTCGTCCTAGGGTCACCCAATAGCTTCAAAGGACAATCCGGCATTAATACAACATATCGCGGTCTAGAAAGCAACATACGTGAGTGTACCCACTTCATTACAGTGTCCGGCTAAGTCGGTCTCGTAGTCGGAGAGCAGAGCTTTGATCACCGACGCCAGTCGGGAAAGGCATACATTTACTTAACAACTAGCGGGTCATACAGAGTGTTTGGCGCATGTTATCAACTGTATATTAGTACACATGTCCATGCTCAACATTAGGCGGCTTATGCAAGATGACATGTCACGTGCGAGCTGTCCTGACCAGCGAAGTTATCACGTCTCAGGTCAGGTATTTACATTTTCATTACTTTTCCGTCTGTTTATATGGGTCTCTGCATCTTTCCCCAGAAACCCGTTTCCAATACCAATATATGTTTTTTCAGCTTGTCTGCTCATTGCCACGTTTCACAGACAGGCGAAAGTACAGAATCTATTTAACATTTCAACATTCTCTGTCTTCACCAGAAGAAAATTATATTACCATTAAATATTGATTTACTTGTCTGCTAATTGTCAACGTTTCCCAACCAGACATAAGTACAGATTGTTCTTCTTCTTCTGCGTTCATCCGGAGTTTTTTCGGACGTGATTGCGTTGTGCCTGTTTACAGCAGAGCTGCATTCTTGCGCCGTTAGGCCGACACATCCAACTTCTGCGGACATTTGTTTGGAGTACAGGTTCTATGTAACACTTCAACATTCTACTCTGAAATATCTCAACCAAACTTATAATTATGTTAACCGAAATAAAAATAAATATGCGAAATAAAGTAAAAAAAAAAAACTGTTGGCCAAATCAAGAAATATCTCGGCCAAATTTATAAAAAGTAGAAAACTTGTTAGCCAAATTAAGAAAATAACTTAGCCAAATCAAGACATATGTCAACCGAAGTAATAACATATGTAAAAAGATGGACAAACTAAGAAATATGTTGTCAAAGTAAGAAAAAATGTTTACCAAAGTGAGAAAAATAATTGCCAAAGTTAGGAAAATTATGGTCAGACTAAGAAAAATGTATGCCAATGAAGAAATAAGCCAGCCAAATGGGATGGGGGGGGGGGGGTTGTTAGGGAAAGGGGGGGTGGAGTGGGTAGGCCAAATTCCGAATTATCTCAACCTCACTTATAAAATATGTCAACCGAAATAATGAAATATGTTAGTCATATCAATATATATGTCAACCGAATGCAAAATGATGGACGGAAATGTGAATGGCAAAGTAAGAAAAAAATTATTACCAAAGTGAGAAAAATAATTGCCGAATTAAGAGAAATGTTGGTCAGACTAAGAAACAACCCGGGAATGTGAACCCGGTCAACAAACACCCATGAAGTCGGGTGTGTTGGCCTAACGGCGCAAGTATGCAGCTCTGTTGTAATCAGGCACAGCGCAATCGCGTTCGGGAAAAATATCTCCGAATGAACTCAGAAAAAAGAAGACGAAACAAAGAAACATGTATACCAAATGAAAAAATATGTTAGCCAAATGGGGGAAAATATTAGCCAAAGTAAGAAATATCTCAAGTAAACTTATAAATATACCGACCGAAATAAGACAATGTGTTACCCAAATTAGAAACAAATGTTGGCCAAATTACGAAATATCTCAAACAAATTTATAAAAGGTAGGAAAAATGTTAACCAAACTATTTAACAAAATAGCCAAAGTGAGAAATATTTCATCCAAATTTATAAATATCTCTTCCAAACTTACAAAGATGTCGCCCAAAATAGAAAAAATGTGTTAGCTAAATTAGGAAAAATGTTAACGAAGCTTAGAAATATCTCAACCAAATTTATAATAAGTAGGAAAATATGTCAGCCGAAGTAAGAAAATATTTTAGCCAAAGTAATAAATATGTCGACCGCGGTAAGAAAATATGTAACCAAATTAGGAAAAATGTAGGCTAAATTAAGAAAAAGTATGCACAAACTAAGAAATATGTATGGCAAAGTAAGAAATATGTTTATCAAATTGAGAAAAATTATGATCAAACTAAGAAATATGTATGGCAAAGTAAGAATAATGTTTACCAAATTGAGAAAATGGATGGCTTCATTAGACAATATGTTAGCCAAAATAAGAAAAACACATGCCCAAAACAAGAAAAATGTTAGCCAAATTAGGAAAAATGATGGCCAAATTAGGAGTTGTATATGAAAAGTATGGGGGAAAAGTTGTCCAAAATAAGAAATATGTTAACCAAATGAAGAAAATTATTAATCAAAGTGAGAAAAATGTCGACAAAAGAAGGAATTTTTTTTTTAGCCAAATGGGAACAATATTGGCCAAATAAAGAATAATGTCAACCAACTCATAAATATCCCACCCAAACTTTCAAAATGTAGGAAAATGTGTTAGCCAAATGGGAAACATGTTGGCCAAGTACAGAAATATTTCGACCAAATTTATTTAAAAAAACAAAGGAAACAATGCTGACCAAGTTAAGAAGTATCCCAACCTAATTTATGAAAAGTAGAAAACATGTTAGCCAAATCAACTAAAATTTTGACCAAACTTACAAAAATCTCGTCCACATTTATGAAAAGTAGGAAACTGTGTTAACCAAATGTGAAAAAAATGTTGCCAATTAACGACATATTTCCACCACACTTATAAATATGTAGCCCAAACTTATAAAATTTTTTAACCAAATAGAAAAAAAAAATATTGGCCACGTAAAAACATATTTCAACCACACTTATAAATAGCTCGTCCAAATTTATAAAAAGTAGGAAAATTTGTTAACCAAATGGGAAAAGTTATTTGCCAAGCAAAGAAACATTTCAACCAAACTTATAAATATCTCAACCAAACTCATACAAAGTAAATATAGAGAAAAAAAAAATGAAAAAGAAAATATACTAGCCAAAGTAATAAATATGTTGGCCATAGTAAGAAATATCTCAACGAAACTTATAAATAGTAGGAAAATATGTCGGCCAAATTAAGAAATAGGTATGGCAAAGTAAGAAATATGTTGACCAAACTGCGAAAAATGTGCTACCCACATTAGGAAAAATGTAGCTTCTGTAGTTATATCAAGAGTGTCTTGAACTTTTATCTGAAAAGGCATTTTGCACTACATAATTATCAACGTCAACACTAAATTCCCCTTTTACATTACCAAAAGCTTCAACTTACCATTTCAGAGTATCGGCTAAAGAAGCACTTATACATACTACTCACGAATCTCTCCACACTCTTAGTTGTTCTTTCTACTACAAAGTGTCCCACGCTTTCGTAGATAACTTCACAACTGTTCCATGTCACAGCACCAAGAACTCCAAACCTTCGTTGTTAATGAACGCCAATGAAAGTCATAACAACATTTATAGTAATGCAGTCTGTGGCTCCACCTGGGATACTTTTAATATCATCTGAGTATTGGTTACCAAGGGGCCATTTCCCATGCTTGACATCTTCAACTTTCCACACAACAATGTCTGCTACACTAACCTTCCATCGTTCCATCTCTCAACAATACAGAGGTTTTCTCGAAGTCTAGCTAAAATAATATTTCTTACTTTGTCCACCGTATCTCACTTTGTCATTTCACAGTCGCAATTGCGTCAAGTCTCCAGCCAACCAATAGTGTCTGTTATGAAGTCGATCTTTTTTAAAACCACGTCTGCATTATTGACCCCTTGAATACCATCTATCGCATCTTCTAACCGACTTTCAACGTTTCGTACCACGTAAAACGAATATTCTCTTTGATTACAGCACAACCGGTTTTCTGCTGACTGGCGGATTTCCCGACCTACTGGAGATAAATCGTCTGTCCCCTATCCTACTAGCGTTTTTTTTAGACAATGAATATGGTCATAGACCCTTATGGTCACTGCTAAGAAGGATATCAATGACAAACGATCTTCTTTGCCAATGCCTAAAAAATTATTATTCTACTCAGAATTATAATGACAATAATAAGAAAGACAATAAATGTTGAAAATTGGTGAAGAGCAGTATGGATGTGTGGAAGAAAAAAGAGACACGACATCATTACGAACACTAATAAAAAGATAGAAATAGAAGAGAAAAGTCTTAACCCACTGGATGATTTTATATACTTGGGGTCATTTATAGCATCAGATGGTAGAAGAAAAAAAAGCTTAAGAACAGAATAGAGCAAACAAAACTGTATTTCAGGAAACGAAAAGTATTTTATGCAATAAGTCACTATCATTGAATGAAAAACAAATAATAAAATTTCAACAATAAAATTTCATAAAAATTTCAAATTAAATTAATTTTTTTTTTGCAACATCCGATCGCCATCGTTCCGAACATGCAGTTCAACCTAACAAACAACCGCCAATAGAAGTAAAAGCATTCGCAGTTCACAGTGTCGCGCCACGCACTCATTCAGTAGTAGGGCGAATACTAAATGGATGGATTAGTAGAGAGGATTTTTCACTGCTCTTTTATTTTATTTTTAGCAATGTCTGTGGGTGTTGCATACAAATGCCATTTTTCAAGCAACATTTCTTTTGTCTGTTCTTTCATTAGTTAGTTAGTCGCGGTTCCAACTTCGCGGCAAAGGGTTGCCCCATAATGCTCTGTTCCTGTGCCAGTGAATATCACACAAAATGCTCCTCACTGCCCCATGCGAAAAGTGGAACAGACAGGCGTCTCTACAAACCAACAGCCCGCAAAGGTATACTATACATAATGCTGCTGCCAGAATGCCAACACATAGGTCTGCCACGAAGAATACAGTTCATCGTCGATAGAAGCGGCAGTCACTAGAAAACCAGCAGCCACACATTTCTGCATATGGCAAACCAAGTTAGTTCATCAACCGGCGACCACCATTTTTCTGAACAGGCAGTTCATGACACAAACAAACGCAGATAGATGTAAAGGCACTCCATGTGAAATCAACAGCTCACAGTGTTGCTCCAAGCACTCAACTCAGCAGGGTGACGGAAGCTTGCATTACCAGTCCAACAAGCGGGAAATGTGTATTCTTCTTCTTTCGTTAGCTTGAAATATGTCTATAACTGCAATGTTGTCTCTTGTATGAATGTAACTGTCTTTTTTAGTCCACTCAGCGGTCTTCTTCTTCTTCGTTCATCCGGAGTTTTTTTTTTTTGGACGTGATTGCGTTGTGCCTGTTTACAGCAGAGCTGCGTTCTTGCGCCGTTAGGCCGACACATCCGACTTCTGCGGGCATTTGTTGACCGGGTTAACCTTCCCGGGGGTTTCTTAGGACGTTAGACTCACTGTTGTGGTGTTATCTCCCATCCCATCTTGGCCCATATAGAACAGCCAAAGGCATCCTGGTCAGCCCTCAAGGGAAGGCAGGGGCAGACCATGGGCATTCCCCGCCATCCAAGGAGGCTTCCATAATTGCAGAGCCATCACACAGCGCTCTGGTACTGGGCTCACCCAAGGAATCGTCACGTCCTGCACATGGCTGCTTAGCCTCACTTCCGTATATTGGGCCTTCCGTTCACCATAGGCTGTTCTTCCAGAAGCCAGAAGAATGCAGTTTGCAGATGACATCCACACAGTGAGCTTTCGATTCAGACTTACCACGTAATGGATTTGCTATCCGAGCAATATTCCATTTTGTGCCACTAGGACACTTTTTCCACCTTTTATGAAGCCCACACAGTGAACTATCGATTCGGACTACCACGTAATGGATTTGCTATCCGAGCAATATTCAATTTTGTGCCACAAGGACACTTTTTCCAACTTTTATGAAGCCCACACAGTGAGCTTTCGATTCGGACTTTCCACGTAATGGATTTGCTATCCAAGCAATATTCCATTTCATGCCTCTGGGAGGCTTGTGTAACCGACATGCCTGTGGTATGAAGTGTGGCAGTCTAAATACTTCTTCATGTACATTTAAATGTCAACCTGTGTGTAGTTAAAGTAAGCTGCAGTCGACTTGAGCTTGTTGATATCTCCATAGAGCTTGTCCTCGAATGAAGCAGGTGTGGGCCAAAATATCTTTCTCTGTTCTGCATATATTGGGCACTCTTGCAGCAAATGTTTAGCTGTCATTTTACCAGTTCCACAATTACATTCATCTGTATCTCCTATCTTTAATTTGTTGAACAAGTGGTATTTCAGCCTGTTATGTCCTGTGCGGAGTCTGAAGATTGTTACTTGTTCTCTTCGGTCGAGTTTGTAATATGCATCATCCTTTTGGTGGCCTGGATGCTCTGATTCCCATTTGGTTCTATAAGTGCTTTTTATCAACCTTTTTGCCTCATTATAGGTTATATCTATGTCAGGCTGTGGTAGTCGTCCGCCCTCTTTTGCCAGTCTGTCAGCCTCTTCATTTCCAGGTATACTGCAATGTGATGGGATCCACTGTATTACAACTTTTTTGGATTTCTGGCATAGCCCATGGAGTGCTGCTCTTAGGTCAGCTATTTCTGTGCTGTTATTGCTCTTCAGTATTGAGACAGCTGACTTTACATCTGTGAAGATAGCTATTTGCTTCTCTTTATTTTCCTCCATCAAGAGCATTTCTGCTGCAGTTTTCAGAGCCTCTACCTCCGCTTTGAAGTTACTTGAAAACTTTCCAATTGCCACTGAATTTGTTTTTTTTCCACGCCATTTTTTAAATTTAGGAGAATTCCTCCTCCTCCATTCTCTACTGAATTTTTGGCTGATCCATCTGTATATGCATGGGTCCAATTGCTGCTTGGGTAATGTTCTTTTATGTAGTTTAGGGTTATTTCTCTTCTTTCGGTTTCATGCTGAGTGTTCTTTTTCTCAATACCAGGAATGTTCTCTATCATCTCAGGCAGTTGCTGCTGTCTCCAAGCTGGGAACTTCTCTGCACTGTAAATGGGTCTGACGGTTGACATGTTAAGTATGGGATCAGCACTAATCTTTCGTTTTGCAGTTTCTACAAAGTTGCTACGCTTCAGTCTTCCCTTTCCAATACCACTAAACCTTTTATACATAGGGTGATCTGTCAATCTTCTAAATTTTTCAGCTTGTTGCTAGGCTCTGCTATCTCTTCTATCCTGCATTGGTTGTAAACAAGTGATCTTTTCTAATTCATTAATAGGCGTTGTCTTCAGGCTTCCAGTTATGATTCGCATTCCTTGATTTTGGACTCTACTTATTTTGTTAAAGTTTGAATTAGCTGCTGTTGCCCAAGCTGCAATGCCATATTCCAGTACTGGCCTCACCCGTCCAGTATATAACTTCTTGAGAACTTTCACATCTGCTCCCCACGTTGTACCAGCAAGCTTTTTCATGATTGCCATTCTTTGCCTTGCTCTTGTTCGATTTTTCTCAACCTGTGTTTTCCATGTCAGGCGACGATCAAATGTGACTCCTAGATAGTTTGGATTTTCTTCATGGCGCAATATTTTTCCATTCAATACCAGCTTAGGTTGCTGAGTTTTAGTTGAGAGGGAGAACACTGTGCATGTTGTTTTCTCCTCACTTATCTTCACTAGCCATGATTTTGACCAGTCCTCTAGCGCTAATAGGGCTTGCTGTATTCTGCTGTTAGCTGTACTAATATATTCTTCAGATGTCCATATGGCTAGGTCATCTGCAAAGGATGATGTGTGTACTCTGGCTGGAAAATTGTCTGTGATGTCATTTATATATGCTAGGAATAATGTTGGTGAAAGAACTCCTCCTTGGGGGACACCTTGCTCCAACAGCATCATTTTGCTGGTTTGTCCTTGTACTTTTGTCCTGGCAGTTCTGTTCTCAAGGTAGTGGCTGATCCAATTGTACATTTTCCCACAAACATGCATTTTTTGCAGTTTTACTTTCAGTCCTTCCTTCCATACTTTATCAAATGCTTTTTCTAAATCTACCCAGACCGCTAGTGTGTGCTTTTTCTCTTGGAAGGCATCCTCTATTTCCTGAGCTATATAGGTTATTTGAACTTCAGTGGATCTGTACTTTCTGAATCCTGCTTGGTGTGGTGTTAAGAGTTGGTTTTCTTCCAGATGCCATGTTAGCCTACCATTGATAATGCGTTCCATTAATTTTCCTACACAGCTAAGAAGACTGATAGGTCGATAGCCATTTGGTTCTTCCAGGTCTTTTCCTTTCTTTGGGACTGGTATTAGTATAGCTTCCTTCCATGCCTGTGGGACTATTCCCCTCTTCCAGCTGTAATTTAGGACTGCTGGTAGTTTCTTCTTTGCCTTGGTGCCTAGTCCTATTAGCATTTCATTTGTGATTCCATCCTTTCCTGGTGATTTCTTCTTTTTTAGGGTATTCACTGCCTGTTCCATTTCTCCCATTGTTAGATTTGCCATCATATATTCTGCTGCTGTCTCTGTATTTCTATGATGTATCTGTTTATCTTTGATTGCTTTCTTCTGTT
Source organism: Cepaea nemoralis (assembly GCA_014155875.1). Lineage (NCBI taxonomy): Eukaryota > Metazoa > Mollusca > Gastropoda > Stylommatophora > Helicidae > Cepaea > Cepaea nemoralis. Next base: position 51,310 of record JACEFZ010002943.1, read on the forward strand.
CGGTTGTAATATCAATGTGGTTTGCACTGGCATAGTGTTCCATTAGTGCATTTGCAGCCTTTTTTCCTGTAAGCAAGGCATTTCCTTGTTTAATTGTTATTTGTTTGTTTCTAGGTCCTTCATTGTTCATGGCTTTCACTAGTTTCCATATTTTGTTTCCATCCCTGTCAAAATTCAGGTTTTCTGTTTTTCCCTCCAACAATCTCTTGTTGTTTGATTTACTGTTCTTTTATATTTTGCTGAGATGGCTTTGAGAGAGATGTTCGATTCAATTGTTTGTTCTCTCTCTGCTGTCTTCCTGGCATCTTCAACTTTGTCCTCCAAACTTTGTAGTTCTTCAGTCCAGTATGGTTTGTAATTTTTCCTCGCTCCTCTTGGAATGGACTCAGTGGCTGCCTGTATTACTGCTCTGTTTAGACTTTCCACCATTTGCTTCATGTTGCCATATCGTGTATTTATGTTTTCACAATATTTGTCTGTTAGTGTGGCAAATCTGTCCCAATCTGCTCGTTTGTAATTCCAGCGGGGCAAGGGCTTTTGCTCCTGTGGAACATACTCCATATTCATTACAAGCTTGATTGGTCTGTGGTCACTACCTGCTAATTGGTCAAGCACGTGGCGATCGATTTTGTGGAGGATGTCTCCTGTGCAGAAAGCTAAGTCTGGAGTAGAAGTGGTAATCCATCTTCTGGAGTAGAAGCTCGGTGTGTCATCCACTTTGTTGAGTAGATGGAGATTTGAGTCTATTTCCCAGTCCTCCACTTCATCTCCTCTTTTGTCAATATCTGGGTATTCCCATCTTTCTGAACGGCTATTAAAGTCTCCGACAACAATGCAATTTGTGTCAGTTATTTTCATGTTTGAGAGTGTAAGATCCTTATCTGCCGGGCTATACAGATTGTAAATTCTTATTTTCACGTCCTTTATCATTATATCAACACCTATAATTTCCGTTTGGTTGTCAGAGATCACAGATACTTCGCTGCCAGGTATTGTATTTCGTGTAAGTATTACAACTCCTCCTTTGTGTCCTTCGCGGTCGAAACGTCTGGCCTGATATCCCTCGACTGAAAATGTGCGATTGGCGTTGAGGTGTGTCTCTTGAATGCATGCCACATCTATTCTATCTTTATGAAGACGCTGTGTTAGGGAGGCTTTCTTGTTATAAACTCCTTCGGCATTCCACTGTAGTATGTTGAGTGTCCGGGGTGTTTGGTCAATAGCTCTTAACCTACTCCTCTCAGTAGTCATGGGTGGACCCCCTCGAGGCAGGGGGCCCGGCACTATCACCGCCTGATGGGACTTCACGGGATTAGCACCATAACGATTAAACTCAGCGGTCTAAAGAGTTTATCTTCCACTGTCGTCTCTCTAGGCCAGAAGGTTTGCCTAGATATGTTTTATTTTGACCAGTCTTGGAGTATGTGCTCTGCTGTCTGCGACGCCAGTCCACATGTGCACATAGCTGATTCACCTATCTTGAATTTTGTATACATGTGGTTGCGTAATCTATTGTGTTCTGAGGCGCAGAATAATGACTTGTTCTGGTCTGCACATAATGTGGTAATCAGCTTGAGCAGGTTTTGGTAGCTTTCTGGCTGATTTGATCATTCTTTTCTTTTGGTGGCTGTTCTTCTTTTGCTCATTCCTTCGCCAGTCGATCAGCTCTGACTTTACCGGGTAGTCCACAGTGGGATGGTATCCACTGTATGGTGACCTTATGCTGACTGCTAAGTTCAGTATGTAGTGTCTTAGTACTGGCAATTTCCCAGACAGTAGCGCCTCCAGTACTGATTTTGCAACTGTCAATAGCACCACAGGTTGTGTACCATGGCTGGTATTTAGTAATTTCTCTGTTGCTATCTTGATTGCCTCAATTTCAGCATCATAGTTATGGCAGTACTTTCCTGTTGGTACTCTGGCCATGTCGCTAGTATTATTTGGGTATTCGATGTACACTCCCGCTCCTCCATTTCGAACAGCATTTTATGCGGACCCATCTGTGTAGATTCGGATCCAGAGGTCCTGTGGGTATTCTTCATCAAGGAATCTGAGAGTGGCTGTTCTGCGCTGTACACTGTTCTGTTCTTTTTTGTCAAACACTCCTCTCCCTTTTTGTCTTTCCATGGAGTTCGCTCTGGAATAGATTTCAAGGGGATACCAACTGTGGGCAGATCGGTGGTTTCTCTGCAGAGTCGTTTATCCAGGTGAATACAACTGCTTCTTTTCACCGGCCCCATAGCTAAGTTTTCAAAGCTATTCTTCATAGCTTGGCCTGGCAAATTATATTAGCGTTTCCGTATCACTGCGCTCTCTCAGTGCTTGCGTCCTCCCCATCTTCTCCATCTTCACTATAGGGGTTGATCTCATCCTTCCTGTGGTGACTCTAAGTGCTTGGTTTTGCACCTTGCCCAGCTCTTGTACTGTGGATTTTGATGCTGAACACCACGCAGTTGACCCGTATTCCAGGTGTGGTTTTATGCTCTGTTGATAAACTTTGCTAACTATTTCCCCACTGGCTCCCTATGTGGTTCCACTTAGCTTTCTCAGGATGGCTATTTTCCTTCTGGCTGTTCTACAGCTTTGTTGGTGTGTTTTCTCCATGTCAGCCTGCTATCAAATGTTACTCCAAGGTATGTTGGTTCTTTATCTTCTCTAAGGGGTATTCCATTTATCTGGATTATCCCTTCCTTTTTTTTTTGGAGAGAGGGTAAATAGAGTGGTGCTGCACTTGTCAGTGTTTATGCTGATACACCATCTGTTTGCCCATGCAACAAATGCATCTACAGCTCTTTGTAGCGATCTGGTGGCCTCTGATGCATGTTGATTTCTGCTACATAGAACCAGGTCATCTGCTATATCAGGTACTTTTGCATTAATTCACCCCAAACAAACGGAATCCCAGGGTATGACGTCACATCCAGGGGGTCCCTGTGTTGCGCCGTAGCTCGGTGCGCAATTTTATCGGTGTGCAATAGTTGCTCTCGGCGACACACACACACACACACACACACACACACACACACACACACACACACACACACACACACACACACTCACACACACACACCCCTCCCCAACTATAACTGACAAAATGAAATGCGTGTCAACTCTTGAGACCAGCAGTATAAGAAAAGAATGATGATGATCTGTCTGTACGGGAGACGCGAGGCTTTGCAACCATGTGGCCTTGTCTCAGCGGGAGAATGTCCTGCCGACATACATGGGGAATGTCATCGGCATCTCCATCTGTCCCGACGCTCAGTCAGCGATAGCACCATGATGACATGATTATGAGACCAGTGTCTGACAGAATGTCAGATGCCATGATGCTGCTGCAGAAAAGCAAACGCTACCCTGCTTGTCGTGGACAGCTGCTGCTGCTGCTGCCAGTTCCAGAAAACTCATGATGAGACAGACTCTCACAAACACACACTCACAGAAACGGTTGCCAAAGCCAAAGAAACACTGAGGGGCAATTAAAACGCACTGACACGCACTGTAGTGATACGGCAACTGGGACTGATGGAATTGCTGCTGAATTTATAAAGGCAGGTGGCCATGCATTACATCTAAAGCTATACGAACTAATAATAAAAATCTGGAGGACAGAAGAATTACCCCATGACTGGAAAGAGTCATTATTGATACCTATCTTTAAGAAAGGAGACAAGTTCCAATGTGGAAATTATAGAGGAATATCACTACTGTCCACAAGCTATAAGATACTATCCGCAGTATTACTAAATAGACTAAAACCATATTCAGAAGACATATTAGGTGACTACCAGGCGGGTTTTAGACAAAACAGATCAACAATAGATCAGATATTTATCTTACGACAAATAGCCGAGAAACATTGGGAATATAAAAGAGATCTCCATAACATTTTTGTGGATTTAAAAAAGGCTTATGATAGTGTCCATAGGAATAGTCTATGGAATGCTATGCAGGAATTTGGAATACCAAGGAAGTTAATCAACATGACCAGACTATGCATGGAAGATACTTATAATATAGTAACATATAAAGGCAGGAAATCAGACCCCTTCCAAATAACATCTGGCTTGAAACAGGGGGATGCACTATCGCCGCTACTCTTCAATCTGGCTCTAGAGAAAGTTGTAAGGAAGATAAAGGAGGAATGTGATATTGGAGGAACATCCAAGCTGCTTGGTTATGCAGATGATATAGATATTATAGGGCAAAGTGAACAAAAGACATTGGAAATATTGACTCACTTAAAGGAAAAAGCCCAACAGATGGGGCTGGTTATCAACCAAGATAAGACAGAATATATGGTAATTTCAAGAGACGGAATGGCTAAAAACTCTGGCCACATACAAATAGATAATATGACCATTAAAAGAACGGAAACATATAAATACCTGGGTACAATCTTCAACTGCTCCAACATCATAAGGGAAGAAATACAAACTAGAATCAACTCTGGAAATAAGATATACTATGCACTACAACATCTACTAAAATCAAAGGCGCTATCTCGTAACACCAAAATTACAATATACAAAACACTGATCAGACCAGTTGTGCTGTATGGCTCTGAAACCTGGAGTACAACGAAAGGAGACGAAGCCTTGTTACAAACCTTTGAGAACAAAATTTTAAGACGCATCTTTGGACCCATTAGGGATACACAAAGTGGAGAGTGGAAAAGAAGAAGAAGTAACAAAGACATTTATGATCTGTTTAAGTCCCCGCTAATCACTGGTATCATGAAGGCTAATAGACTACAATGGCTGGGGCATATAGAAAGAATGGAAGATAATAGGGAAACAAAACTTGCTTACACTCAGGAAATAAATGACCGTAGACCCCGAGGTAGACCAAGAAGACGGTGGAGAGATAATATATATACAGACCTACAAGCACTTGGAATCAACGACTGGCAAGAGAAGGTCCACCAGAGAGACGAATGGAGACGGATTGTATTTGCAGCAAAGAACCTCAATGGCTCGGAAAGCTGAAGAAGAAGAAGACACGCACTGTACCCGAACACTGAGGAGATTACCGTCAGTGCTAAATATAGCTGGTGACGTTTTTTTTGGGGGTGAATTAAGGCAAAAGTTCCCTATCTCATTGGTTTGATACGAATTATGTCCGTGTTCCATAGTTGTAGGTTTATGTCTATGATGGACATGACTAATGAAGACATTTATTTATTTATTATTATTATTTTTTTTTTTGTTGAGTGTCTAGTTGGTCATGAAGTACACTTGTTCCTGCAGCGAGGCGCTGACGTCATTTGGAGGTGACAGGTTCGAATCCTGGTCGGTAACTATAGCTTTCAAATTTTATGTTTTCTAGTGCGTCCTCTAATCTATATTGCATTCTTCTCATTCTGTGAGCGCCAAACAATGCCATGTGTGTTTATTTATGTAACTGTCTCAGTGGCCTCAACGGCTTCCCCACTTGATTTTCTGAGAGTATCATGAAGGTAAAGGGACAGAAATAGTGGCAAGGGGGGGGGGGGGGGGGTTGTGACTTCTGATGATCAGAATGATCCTGTCCTACTTGCTCCACGACGCAGTTTTTACCATCGTGTTTGGGAAGATTGCTTGTCTATTTTGTGCGTGTTGCTATTAGTTGTATCAAATTGGTAACTTGTCATAGTTCTCCCTTTGCTATATTAATATATTAGTATTGCCACTCTAATCAACCCAGACTGGTTTTAACGGAAAAATAACAACATTAACATTGTCATCATATTAAAACTAATATTTATCGCATATGAGCGTTAGTGACACTAAATCATCATTTCAAAATACCCATCCCAAAGACCACCAAATCACTATTCTAACTAATGGCTAACCATTCTAAGTATTAATGCTTTTGAAGACACACAAACCCGTAACTAAGCTTTAATACCCGACCATCATTTCTTGTCATCCCAAGCTCTAACCCCCTTCCTCGCAACCACTTCTTCCGTTCTCTCTCGTCCACACTTTATAGTGCGCACCATGCATGCAGCGATTCGTTGTATCAAGTTGGGAACTCTTTGAGTGCACTAAGACAGTTCATAAATAAATACCAAGGCAGGATTGCCTTTCAAATAAAGTTGGACTTCCAACATCAGTGTGATGTCAAAGCGCGAAGTCCTGTATGTCCTATATTGTTTGGCAATACACGTGTGTTTATTTATGAATTTGCTATATTAGTTATAGTACGGATTGTGTAGTTGTGATTGTTGGACACGCATACAAATCTTGATAACCTAACAGAACAGTACGTAATGTGTGTCCTACACTACATGAAACATTTCGAAGAGTTTATTTGTTAGAGTACTATAAATTTAAGATTTTATGGGGAGAGGTTATAAACCGGTACTGTTTGCGTAGGTAAGGGGAGGTAAGGATACCGGTACTCGAAGACCCCGGTTAACGTCGGTGTTACGTTCTTGGAAAACGGGGTTTGAAGTGAAACGACGTATAGCGTAACACTAAAAGGCATATACACAGGTGACGACGTTATGGCGGAACGTAGCGATGTAAAGTGAAGTTATGTCACATTGTGACAACGACTTTATAGCGAAACAACGTAAACGTGAAGCATTCCAGTACCTCAAATTAAAGGGAGTTAATATTGTCAGTACTCAATGTTGCAAGGGAACTAATTTTTATTCGTATTATTATTTCAAATTTTCAAATTAATTTTCGAAGACATAAATAAAATTGTAAAATTATATAACTGTTTAATTTATACATTAAATTCTATGTGACAAGTATGTAACAAATATTTAAGATTTGATTTTTAAATTATAAAATGAGATCAATTTTGCCAACTAGATAATATACTAAAGCATAATTGCTTTTCTTTGACTTCCATATATACATCACGTGCAAATTTTATTTTCTGACATACAGGACTTCGCGCTTTGACATCACACTGATGTTGGAAGTCCAACTTTATTTGAAAGGCAATCCTGCCTTGGAAATAATAATAATAATAAGGGTGTATTTGCTCGTTCTTATCACTTGGATGCATAGAGCTAATTTTCTTTTGAGTCACTACATTTTATTTTTACAGGTGCAATATCTCTTGGAGTATTAGAGCTTGTTTTTTTTTTTTTACAGGAACTCTGGTGTTTCTTCATAAAGTGAAGACATATGACACAAATCTTTCGCATTTTTCGAATGGTATGTGTAACTTTGCTGGCTCCCCTGGCGAAGGTGTTAACGACTTTCTCCGTAATCCCGTGCATCCACGTGGGGAACGCAGCTGCACGAAATTCGGTAGTATATCGCGTCGCGTTGGTTACTTTCGGGGGTATGTAAGCCGGTCGCCCAGAAAGCAATGGAAAACTACTGATCGTAATCTTGCTAAGACATCAACAGCAGCTGGGGGGGGGGGGGGGGGGGGGGGGGGGCATGCTGGTGCTGACTGCAATGACCTTTATAATAACTTTATATCTTATAACAGATATTTTTTGCAGCCTTTTTATATAGTTAAAATCACAACACGGAATCAGGATCTCATTTCACGCCGTGTATATCTGGATTAAAGATTTTCTCAATCACGGATTATTCAAGCATATCAGTGGTAATAATGTTGTCGTTGTTATTTCGAATGTTTTCACCGCGTGTGGATCTGGATTAAAGATTTTATCTGTTGCGGATTATTTAAACACATCAGTGATATTAATTTTGTGGCAGTGAAAGGTTGAGACAGTGAAGCAAATAGCCTCGGATAATTTGGGAGATATAAATGCGGAGGTGCATAAACTTAAAAACAGCACGGAAGAGTGGGTACTTCTGTACACGTGTATTTATTTATGAATTTGCTATTAATTAGTTGTAGTGCGGGTTGTGTAGCTGTGAATGTTGGACATATATACAAGCTTTAATCCCTAACAGAACAGTACGTAATGTGTGTTCAAGATGAAATATTTCGCAGAGCTTATTTGTTAGAGCACTATAAATTTAAGGTCTTACGTGGAAAGGGAATAAACAGATACTGTTTGCTTAGGTAAGAGGTAAAAATACCGCTACTTTATAATCAAGGGAGTTAATATTGTCAGTAATCAATTTTGCAAGGGAACTAATTTTTATTCGCATTATCATTTCAAATTTTCATAATAATTTTCGCAGACATAAATAAAATATTAAAATTTTATAATTTTTTAATTGAAGAACTATTTTCTGTATGAATTCTATGTAAAACAAATTTCTATTTTTATGTTCGATTAAAAACTCAGATAAATTTTACCTAATAGATAATATATTAAAGCACATTTATTTTCTTTTTGACTTTTGTATATACTAAATCACGTTGGATTTTTCAGTAACATTTTAGTCCAATTTATTTGAAGGGCAGATGATGCCTTGGAATTTTACGAAATGATATGGTTGTCGGTTCTTGTTCTTATTTTTCTGCTTCTTTCGTTACCTGAAATATGTTTATAACTGCAATGTTGTCTCTTGTATGAATCTAACAGTCTTTGTTAGTTCACTCAGCGGTCCATTGAGTTTATCTTCCACTGTTGTCTCTCTAGGCCAGAAGGTTCGCCTGGATATGTTGTAGTTTGGGCAATCCTGGAGTATATGCTCTGCTGTCTGCGACGCCAAACCACATGTGCACATGGCTGAGTCACCAATCTTGAATTGTGTATACATGTGGTTGCGTAATCTATTGTGTCCTGTTCTGAGGCGCAGAAGAATGACCTGTTCTGGTCTGTCCAGCTGAATGGAGAGTAAGGATGAAACTACAGACAGAAGTCCATATACCACCAGAATATTCAGAAGCTAATGTTGAATGGACACAAGATTAATCTACGGCTCACAAATACTCATCAAAGGATCTAGGTTCATAACATTGATTTAAGACTATAATTTCTATCATTATCATCATCATCAAAATTTTTTGGAAAAAAAACACAAAAGAAAACATATAATATATATATATATATATATATATATATATATATATATATATATATATATATATATATATATATATATATATATATATATATATATAAACAAACAAAAGAAAAAAAATGAAATGGAAAAAAGAAGAAGAAAAGAAAAAAAAATGTTTTGAAATGGGAATTTGGAAAAAAAAAATGATGAAAAAAAAAATATTATTTTCCCTTATATTATTATTATCATTTCATTCATCATCATTATGACAATTATTGAATAGTTGCATATATTGTTATAGATTTTGAAATCGAATATTCCCAGTAGAACTTATGATCTTATGAGAAGATCCACTACACATATTACGAGATACACCTATGAATCTACAACTTGAGTTCTCTACAACAGAATAACTATATCCCCGGGAAGATTAACCCTGTCAACAAATGCCCGCAGAAGTCGGATGTGTCGGCCTAACTCCGCAAGAACGCAGCTCTGCTGTAAACAGGCACAACGCAGTCACATCCGAAAAAAAAATCCGGATGAACGAAGAAGAAGAAGAAGAAGAAGAAGAAGAAGAAGAAGAAGAAGAAGAAGAAGAAGAAGAAGAAGAAGAAGAAGAAGAAGAAGAAGAAGAAGAAGAAGAAGAAGAAGAAGAAGAAGAAGAAGAAGAAGAAGAAGAAGAAGAAGAAGAAGAAGAAGAAGAAGAACTATAAGATGGATACAGAAAAATTACAAGTCCAACAGTACGACACATGTGGGCACAATTAAAACAAAAGGTGCATAATTGAGGCAAGTGGTAAAACAAAGTATGGTCACAGTTCAATAGAATATATAAACAACAGCAAGTGAAAATGGAAGTTTGAGAGAAACAAAACAAGTACAAGTCTATAGAAATGTTCTAAACCAGAATATTTCAAATAGAACATTAATAAGACAACGAACACGTTGTTTATGTGTGATATTACTGTATTGATTCAATGTACAGTGATGGCAAATTATAAAACATGTATACATTGAATTGAAAATATCCCCGGGAAAGTTAACCCGGTCAACAAATGCCCGCAGAAGTCGGATGTGTCGGACTAACGGCGCAAGAACGCAGCTCTGCTGTAAACAGGCACAACGCAGTCACATCCGGAAAAAAAAATCCGGATGAACGCAGAAGAAGAAGAAGAAGAAGAAGAAGAAGAAGAAGAAGAAGAAGAAGAAGAAGAAGAAGAAGAAGAAGAAGAAGAAGAAGAAGAAGAAGAAGAATTGAAAATATTATTTTAACAGTAAGTGCATATAGAAAAACCTGTATACATAGGAGAGAATACATTGTCATTCATTGAATATGATGAAACATGTATACACGATATGGAAAATATTATTAGTATTTATAGCGGATTATAGAACACTTATGCATTGTATTAGTATGATAATGCAGTGAGGTAAATGAGTCTCATTAGTAAATGCATAATTGGAAAGGGCAAGGTAATAAGTTGTATAGAGAAGTGGTATAGAGAACAAACAAAAAACCAGCATCGTCATAACGTCCATTTGCAATGATAGCATCCAGACAATGAAAGATCAGGTCAACACACCCCAAAGCTGATAATACCTGGGTAGAATACAGAAGAGATAAATACACTACATGCATCGAGTCAGCAATAAGGTCAAACATAACTCATCTACGTCCAAGTCAAAACAAGAGCGAACCATAGATAAAAGAAGGGACAGTAGAAGCCATAGTCCATAAGCACACACATATGCCTTACCCAGGGCGTGAGGGCTTGGAGAAGGGTAACATGCGCATGTAAAGGACATGATTGAGGAGCTCCTAGGGATGTTTAGAGAAACATTGGATCCTACGTCAGACTAGATCTCAGACCTCTGAATTAGAAAGGAGGCTGTGACTACACGGAGTCTAAGGTGTAGATGGGATACCGTGTCCACATAATATATTATTTTTTTTTTGGTGATGTTGTTTATTGATGAAGACTTGTCACGAGTCGAAATGAATCATGGAAGAGATAAGCTCATATGTAATAACAATTGACGTAAAGATATGTGCGAGTATTGATAAGGACCAAAGCGTGCGACCATAGAGTCCACCAAAAGAGACTGTAGTGTGTGATTATCCAACTCATGTCAAGAAGTAGAAGACTGAGTAAAGGTAGTAAAAATGTTTACAACATTTTAAAAAAAAGGGGGGGGGGACATATTGCCATGAGATGGATACGAGAGGGAGAGCAAGTGTGTCACACGTAGAAACTAGATAGATGTCACTAAGACACACAGTTGAAAACCAAGCTAACACCGGTGGCATGAGTGGGCAGGGTTAATGTGGTCACATGACTGCGCCCAGGCCAAAACCGGAAAACAAGTGTTCGACAGACGGCCCCGAGACGTGGAAGAGGAAGGTCGATTGAAAGTGCTTGAAAGCATTTGAAAGCGTTTGAAAGCGATTGAAATCATCTGAGACGCAGTCCAAAGTAAAGATTGTTCCTGTTGTGGAAGTTGGGGATGATGGAGCAACACATTGGAGCTGACGCCTGATGAAACGCTGACAAGTGGTGGCGTGACAGCTGACACTGTTTTGATAACACCTCGACCAGTATAGCGGGCAGATACATGCCGTGATCAGGACTTGTGGTTACAAGTTACGTGAGTGAGTAGAAATAGAACTGTTAAGCAAGTTAACAAGTGAATTATACAATAGTAAGATCTATATAGTATAAGATAGTAGCATCTTATAGTATAAGATGCATCAACCAAAATCCCTCCTGACGATTAGATTAACCATGTATTGTGTTTTTGTAAGCAGTGGGTGTGCCGGTCATACGCAGAACGCGAAACGGCAGGAAGCTGGCGGTTTATGACAGCCACGTGTGATTACTAATTCTACAATAAAAGTGACTGTGTTGTCTAAGGACGCAAAGGACTTGCGAGTTGTGTGCATAGCAGATCTGTAAATCGTAAAGTGTTTGTACAAGTCATTATAAATATTACACCCTGGACAAATCCCAAGATGTCGGACATTTGGCATGATTCCGTCACTTGGCAAACGGGTTATCTGTGTCTGCAGCTACTCTGAGGTATGCCTTCACCTGCATCCCCTTGAGCCTACCAGCAACAGTCGGCAAACCAAGGATGTACCGTATACACACGACTGGGGTGTCTCTAGTGCATCCCAGAATGACCCGCATAGCCTCGTTCTGTATGCGTTCTAATTTCATCAGCTGACTCTTTGAGACAGTGAGCAGTCCTAGTCTATAATCAATCACTGAGAGAATCAAGTGCTGGTTAAGTCTGAAAAGCATTCTCTGCTCTGTGTCCACTGCAGCTATAGTTTTAAGTGCGTTGAGTCCCTTTTGAGATCTTGTCACAACCGTCTCCACATGATCCTTGAAGGACAGGCTCCTGTCAAATGTGATTCCCAGATACTGTCGCGAAACGCCAGTGTGTCTCAGACGGGACAACACAGCACCAACTCTATCCCACCCCGTCCTGGCGGCTAGGCCACATTTTAAGGCGAGGGAGAGGGGCATTTCCGAGTAAAAGAGTTGGGACGGTCGTCTGGTTCTTGATGTTATATTTCGGGATTGGCATGAAATTCACGGGTCCCGAGAATAACTCATTTCTTTGAGTGTGCGTCGATCCTTTCTGTTGTAAATCACACACTCGGCTAAAACTCGGGGAATTCTGAGTTGCCTGCACTTTGTGGGGTAATGCTCGGAGCTTGTCGGCAAAATCCGGTGAGTGTGTTCTTCCAGACCTGACACGAAGAAGGCATTCGGTAGACAGTGATCAGGAAAGGAGGCCGCTTCTGTAGCCAGCAGTATAACAGACATCACGGGGAGCTGGAGAATGTTCTACAGATAATGGTGTTGTTGAGGCTATCCTTTCACGGCCGTGTCCACCAGCTGTAATCTATGCAGTTCATAGAATTATAGATTGATCTAGAGTGGTGGCATTGTTGTCCTTGAGACGAGGGGCCGTGTCTTTGACCTGCTGTATCAAGTTGTACTTTTGGGAATCCAGAGGGAATCTACAGCCCAGAGCTTGATGAATCTATCGGATCGATGCCTGTTGCATCTTTGTTCCTAGGTTTTAAAAGTAACTTTTATACTTGGCGTCGCTTAACTATGGTTTGTATTTTGGTTGTGGGTCAATTCTTGACCAGGCCGGCTTGTTGTGCCGTGAGGCATGGGCTCTGACCGAGATTTACACGTCGACCTCGCGTCAGCGGACACCAGTTGTTGGTTAAGTCTCGACCAGGTATGCTGACTGTGTAGTAAGCCTGTGTGTGTACTATGACCTAGATTAAGTCTTCAACAAACACGGCAGAATGCATTGTGCCAGCAACTTAGTGGATCCGTCTGGTTGAAGCAAATTAACAATACATTCGATGCCCTATCTCGACAATGGAGAATTTGAGGGAGTTGTTGTTCGGACGGAGAGCTTTCTCTTGAACAGAGCTTTAAATTGATTTCCTTAATGAGTATGTTGACATGGTTCAATCATCATCATATGGCGTGGTTGTCAGGCACTCATATGACGAGCGAGAAACACTTGTATTTCTCATTACGGTGAAAACCTACTATGTAGGAGGCTATAAGATGGGAAGTTATCAACCTATGGGCCTGTTGTTATTTAACTGAGCTTAGTCGGGGGGGGGGGGGGGGGGGAGATATCTTCACACCAACTAGGGATTGAACCGTGGGCCAGTATAACGGTGGCGAAACACCCACTCACGTATCGCGTGGATATTTCATCAGTGTTGTGTGGCTCTACAGTTCCCTTACTGAAAAGGGAAATACTTTGTCATGCGGGTCTATCTTTCTATTGTCTCTATACTTTCATCGGAATCAGATTGTATGGGATATTTGAGTTGACAACATTCCTAGACAGCCAAAGGAATTTATGCAGGTGATGTGTGTCTATATAGTTCATACACCCACACATAACAGAAATCAAGGTATCCGAGGCAGAAAGGTGGGAAGCGACAAACACAAGAACCCGAAACTCTTCTGTTGTTTGTCTGGTCTTTCATTAGGTATTTCAGGTTAGTTGTCAATGTAGCTTGAGTATTTCCCATTAACCTTGGAGGTGTAATGGAGTACTGACCTGAGGTATCCTGATAGCCTTATCTACTTCTATGATGAGACAAATGGTGATTAAAAAAAGATGATCTAGACTATAACACTTGATGATCTCGATGGGAGGTATGGAACTTTACCATCCCCATAAATAGACCTGTCACTATATCTATTATCTATTAGGTATGAGATGGTAGGGAATGTGTCATCCTATTTACTATTTACTAGGGATGAGACGCGTGGCTGAAAATCTACTGGACTTAAGTTAGGATTACTCGGAGCTGTAACCTAATCTATCCGTGAGATATGTCTGGGAGTTCAGACATACGATGCGGTCTGAGCTCAAAGGCCTGACCACAAGAGATAGAAGGAGTCAGTGTGGACTATTGATGTAGTGTGTATTGTGCAAGGGTGTGCTAGATGGGTGCACCTGGCTTGTTCTTGTTTACAGGAACCCTTTGGATGTTGCTGTGGGCGAGTGCCCTTTATTGTTACTGGTTGATGTTCCTGTGGGCGAGTGCCCGTTGCTGTGTGCGGTTGACGCATTACTGATTTCTGAGTGCCTATTTGCAGTGGCTTGGGTGATGTAGAAACATTAAACTTGTTTGCCTATTTGCTGTGGACCTGTGTGCAGTGACTTTGGATTGTGAACATTAAGTGGTCCAAATTCGAGGCTCCAGGAGGCATCATACAGGATCAGGTGAATGTGTCTTACCACCTAGCTCTACACACTAACATTTGATATAACACTGACATACCTATGTTGGATGATGAGTACTTCAAGCAGACTACTCTCACCCAATTGACTGTTCATTGCTGTATGTCTGTCTGTCTGTTGGTTCATCTGTGTGTTCAAGTCAGAATCTCCAATAAAGATTCTAGATTTTCCTTTTTATAAGGTTGTTCTATTATAGTCAGTTAGGTGTCTTCTTGTGTCCACAGTTGTCACATGGGTAATGTCATCCGTGAACCGTCCTGGGGACAATCTAGTAAAAGGGAAGACCGAAGGTAATAACGAACCCAATGAAAATATATGTGGGCAACCACCGAGAACCAGGCCGGTGTTGTTCTTCACGTGACAGATACTTCAGTTTGTTCTCTCTGTTGACGCTTCCACCATCTATCGTGAGGCTTGGAACATCAGCTCTCACAATCCTGTTGTCCAGAGAGCATCACAAAACAGCTGCCTTTTCCGGGTGGATGACAGCACCCATTTCAGTGCACCAGTCAATCACTTTGTCTACTGTCGCCTGTAGCTCCTGGGCTGTTTGCTCCTTATCTCTCCCCTGCCTATATGCAAGAATATCATCTGCAAATGTTAGTATCCTTCCAACCCCTGGTGCTTCTGAGTTTGCAATTGTGCTCGTATACACATTAAAGAGCACCGGTGAGATTGCTGATCCCTGTGGCAGTCCCGGGGTTAAAATATGTGGCTCTGAGGTCAATGCACCCAGACGGAGAGCAATCCGACGAGAATGTAGGACGGCCGCTATCCAGTTCACCAACCAGGGATTGACCCCTTTCTCCATCAGTGCGGTCATCAAAATATTATATCGAACTCTATTGTACGCATCCTCGAGATCAAGCGCTGCCGCCATCGTTTCCTGTCTACTCTGGAACCGCTCATAAACGTCAAAGGCAAAAATGGCTGCATTTGACCAGGTATCTTTTCCTGGCATGTAGCTCCCTAGGCCTCTTGGAAGAAGCTTCCCCCTTTCCAAAAACACTTGCAGCTTGACAGCGACTATCTTCTCTAAAACCTTCCCAAATGTATTTTGAAGGGTGGTGATCCTAAAGCCGCTAAGCTTTGAATGATCCTTGAATGGTTTTGGGAGAGAGATGAAATAACTGTGTACCCAATGCTGCGGTACTGATGCTGTCCTAATGCTCTGGTTAAAGCAGTCGGTCATCTCCTTCAGGTCTACATTGCTCAAAGCTTTCATGTGGCCAGACCTGACCCCATCAGGTCCTGGTGCCGTGTCTTTTGCCTTATTCAAAATATGTTTAACATCTTCAACCCGTATGATGTCTTCATAAGGCATATTCTTTACGGTGCCAGATAAATCCTCTCTAACTGCATCCCTGGTGTCCACATCATCATGATTGGTCTGCTCTAAAAATCTCTGGAGAAACGCCTCCCCTTTCTCTTTGTCTGTTGTCACGCGCACACCATCATCTCTATCAATTGTTCCCACTGTTATAGGCCGATCTGTTCTTTGCATTGGTCTGTGCAGTTTCCAGAATGTTGCAGTGTTTTATCTCACCTCCAACCTAATTTATGAAACATTCCCATTTTGCCTTTTTGGCCTCTGCAGCACAGCGCTTGAAAACCTCCAACTGGTCTTTCTTGACATTTTCTGCCATATCCACTTCCTCTCGTGAGCTTCTGGGTGTCTGTCGCACTTTCCTTAGCTGCTTCACTGCAGCTCTCTTTGCTTTCCAAGCCTGGGATACTTCTAGGGTCCACCATGGGGGCTGCAAAAAAGGAGTTTTAAAAGCCCTGTTGCATGCCCCCTGTCTGAGGCGTCCAAGAAAGCTGTCGGTCCACTCATACCGGAAGGTCTTGCGGTCTCTCCCAGCTTTAACTTTCCTGGATTTAGAGATCAGAACTGAGCATGGCATGTGATCACTCCCATGGTCATTCAAAACAGTCCACTTTACATCAAGGACTGATGACAGGGAGACAAGTGCCAAGTCAATAGCTGTGTCCGCATCGCCAGGCCTCATTGCCATTCTAGTCGGCCTACCATCATTTATGCAGACCACATCGGAGTCCACCATGGCATCCGCAAGGGCAATTCCCTGTCGGTTTTCTAAACTGCTGTCCCAATCTCTGTTCCTCGCATTGAAGTCTCCACACATGAGTAGCCTATCACCTGGTAATTCCTCCAATTCCTTAAGCCAATCCCAGTGTTCCTTTCTGACAAAACAGTCCACTGTGGCATATACATTTATGATGTTCCAACTTAAGCCCCAATCTCCATTTGTATACCCTGGACCTCTCTTGCACTGTGATTCCACTGGCTCAAGTCAAGTACCACATGCTTCACTCCTTCCTTCACCAGCAGACCTTGCCCATGTCTCATCTGCCCAGTAGGGTTTATATAACTGGCGTACCCAGGGCAATTGGTATTTGTCTGTATTTAGCTCCTGGAGCATGAGGACATCAAAATCATATATTAGCCTCTCCAATACAGGACCTCTCTGCCTGGCACTACGACAGTTCCAATATCCCACTCTTACATGGTTGAGACCTAGTCTCTCCACTTTTCGTCTTGTTCTCCTGGCGCCTGCCCTCCTATTTCTATGCCTTCTTCTCACACCATTTCCTCGTCTTCTCCTCCTCACTCTCTCTTCGCTAGCCCCTGAAGGATGTGTCAAGCGCAGAGCACGTGCTCCGTAGCTCCGGCGACGATTCCCTTGTTTAAATAATACCATATACACAAAGTTTGGATATTGCAGGAAATGAGCGGTCACCCTAGTAGAGCCTGCCTGCTAGGGAAGGGGCAGGGGATGTCCCTCAGGAGTCCAATTGCCTGGCGCCGCCCCGCCCGCATAACAGACGTTCCACGTTCACGACCATCTCACCCGTGGCCATTCAGTCCTCGGCACGTCGGTCCACCTTAAACTTCGGGGTTTATAATCGGAGTTTTCCATCTCCTAGATTGGCTGCTGTAATAGCTAATGGGCCCAATCTACCCGGGGGTAAGAGGTTCCAGCGCCTCATTTATGGCGAGTACAGTAGATACATGTGTACGGGAAACAAGACCAATGCCATACACCAGAGGTTCCCAAACCACGGCCCTCGGGCCACTTGTGGCCCGCCAGCCGTCAGAAAGTGGCACGCGAGGCCTCGTTATTTAATATTATATATTTTAATAATTTCAAAAATGCACTCAGAGCGTCCAGTCAGCGTGCAATAATTTACTCTGCTCATGGTTGTTATGCTCAGATATTATAGAATGCGCCTGTTCAGTTCGCAAGAAAACGTTATGAAGTTCCCATATCCCAGCCTTGTCGACCAATCAGAGTGTGCAAGGCACCATGTTGTCGTCTGTTACAACTGTTTAGCAGGGTCGGTAGTATTGTGTTGAAATTAGATTATTTTTTTTCCAAATAAAAATGTACCGTTAAAGCCGATAAACATGTGTGTGAAAAATCTAAAATAAAAGAATAGTAAAAAGCGAAAATGTGAAGACGTTGCTTGTCGTGAATTCAACGACGATTGGACGGATAAATTTATGTTTATGCCTAGCCATAGTGATAAACCAGTTTGCTTAATTTCCTGATTTTGTAAATTGTAAATTTTATTCATTGGCAATGGATGAATCCACTGACATTTGTGACACAGCTCAGGTCGCAGTTTTTGTTCCAGCAATAAACGATAATGTTGAAGTCAAACATCGGGGAGCGGCTGGCCGAGTGGCTAGAACGCCGGACTCTCCTTCAGGAGACCCGGGTTCGACCCTTCGGTAAGGTGTGGGATATTTTTATGTCGGGGGCAAAAAGAAAATCTTAGCCTGTACAGTTCGAGGCGACTGCACTAGCCAAGCGGCCTTAATTCCTCAGGCTCAAAAACCCCTCTGCTATACACCGCAAGGTTCTATATTGGCAGTAAATGACAGTTTTAAATGACAGTTGAAGTCATTGAATAACTTCTAGGACTTGAATCGATGCATGCAACTACCAAAGGGACTGATCTGTTTGAAACTCTGAAGTTGTGTGCAGAGAAAAACAACATAGAATGGACCAAATTGCACTGTGTATGCACCGACGGTGCTCAGACTTTGGCGGAGTAAAAAGTCTGGATGTCTAGCATTAGTGGAACAGTTTCTTGGCCACACTATATTAAAATATCATTGTATCATTTACCAAGAAGCTCTGTGGGAAGACTTTAAATCTGAAACATGTCATCGATGTTGTTATGAGATGTGTGAACAAAATTCGAAGTAAGCCGCTGAACAGGCGTGAGTTCAGACAGTTTCTATCAGACCTGAATGAGGAATACTGTGAGCTACTGTTACACTGTGATGTCAGATGGCTATCTAAAGGGAAAGTTCTGTCACGTTTCTGGCCTTAAAAAATAGTGTCTATCTTTTTCTGTCTGAAATAAATGAATTGCCTACAAAACGGGAATGTCTGCTGAACGGTGACTGGCTTAATGACCTGGCATTTTTGGTGGACATTACGTCTCATTTAAACTCTTTAAATGCGAATATCTAGGGAAAAAACAAACTATTCACAAATTTGTGCGATGTCATTTCTTCATTTAAAATGAGACTACGACTGCTTATTGGATAGCTGACTGAAGGGACTTTAGAAGCGTTTCCAACTCTGAAGACGCTTGTGGTGGAAAAGAAATGTGACTTGTTACAGTACAAAGTAAAAGTTGAACGTCTTCTGGATATCTTTCAGTCGAGATTTCGAGAGTTCACAATAGAGGAGGATAATGTTGCCCTCTTCATAAATCCGTTCTTATTTCTTGATGCCAAGCTCCGTCAATTACATCGAAACCTTCAGCACGAAGTAATTTATTCGAAATGCAATTCTGCACTGAGATATAAATTTCTGGAGCTGCCTGCTTCACCTTCAGCAGATCATATGATTTCATTCTGGCGACTATTGCCTGTCGAACAATTTGAACACTTGCGTTCATTCGCCCAGAGATACATTTGTCGTTTTGATTCGACTTACAGATGCGAGCAGTCATTTTCCGCAATGACCGTTATAAAAAACAAGCAACGTCCAAGACTCACCGACAGTAACCTAGCTGCGCTTATGACTTTGGGCACGACAGATTTGTGCCCAGACATTGATAAACTGGCATCTGAACTGAAGTAACTGGTTATAAAATATAGTTACAACTGTAAATTAATTACATTAATAGCAATTTTCTAAACTGATTAAACATTTATTGTTAAATGAACTTTTGATTTCAAACCAAAAAATGACCGGAGTGTTGTAATAACATTGACTGCCTTTAAAGTTTTAGAAGTTTGTTGACGAAAGTTAAGAAAGTTAAGGTAAGAATGATATTGCGAAACTTTTATAATTTTATAACTTTGTGGTCCGCTTAACTACCGAAAATAGTTGATATGGCCCTCTGCTTGAAAAGCTTGGGAACCACTGCCATACACTCTCTATCACATAGATTGTTTGCACATTGATGAATGTTACTTCGGGTTGGGGGAGGGGTAAGGCCTATCCGCGGCGATTTGGGCAATCTTGAGCATAGCCTACGATTGGTAACGTTGTAATATTCTGTTATGATAATTTGGCGTGTCCAGCGTGTGCCGCGTGGTTACACACCCGCTTCACACGCCAGTGATCCGGGGCTTGTTTCCGGATCCGGTCAGGGATATGCACTACTGAAGCTCAAACGAGAGCGAAACTCGAGTATAGTACTATAGTGCTTCCTTATTGACGTGGATAGGCCTTAGGTTTATACCAGAATACGATCAGCGTTACCAGTAGTGGGTTGTGCTCAATATTTAAATTTCAAATCCCGAAACAACCAAATAATCAATACATACACAGCTTGAATCCTTAACAGAACAGTACGTAATGTGTGTTCAAGATGAAATATTTCAAAGAGTTTGTTTGTTAGAGCACTATAAAGTTAAGATCTTATGTGGAGAGGTTATATACCGGTACTGTTTGCGTAGGTAAGTGGTAGGGATACCGGGACTGGGAGATCCTGGTTAACGTCGGTGTTACGTTCTTGGAAAGCGCGACTTTAATTGAAACGACGTATAGTGAAACACTAAACAGGTGTATACACAGGTGACGACGTTATGGCGGAACGTAGCAACGTAACGTGAAGTTATGTCACATTGTGACAACGACGTTACAGTGAAACAACGTAAACCGAATCGACATATAGCGGGACCTACCAGTATTTTAGAATTAAAGGGAGTTAATATTGTCGGTACTCAATGTTGCAAGGGAACTAACTTTCATCCGCATTATCATTTAATATTTTCAAAATAATTTTGGCAGACATAAATGAAATTACAAAATTATATAAGTTGTTAATTGCAGTATTCAATTTCTGTGTGATGTTTATGTAAAACAAAGTTCTGTTTTGACATTTTAATTATTACTTTAGGTAAATTTTACCACCTAGATAATATACTAAAGCACATTTGTTTCTCTTCGACCTCCATATATAGTAAAATCACGTTCAAAGGTCAGTAACATTTTAGTCCACTTTATTTGAAGGGTTTTTGCCTTGGAATTTTTAATTTGGGTATTTCTGTTCTTACCACTTGCTTTTTTTTGTTGTGTGTTGTGTTGACATACTATGTTTTTGTTGTGTCTGTGAGTTTTGTTTTGTTGTTCTTTGCATATTTGTATCCAGGTTTTGGTTTCTTTTCGAAGTAGTCTTTGAATTTGTGGTTTGTTTTACTTTGCCGGTCTTTGTTAAGTAGTTAACGACTTTTTCCTATTTTATATCTTTCTGTTGCTTGAGTGTTCGTTTTGCGGATCGCTTGCGTTGGGTTTTCTGGGGTTTGTTGTGACTTTGTTTTTGTTGGTCATAATATTGCCAAGACATCAGAGCAGTTGAAAAATGTTGGTTTTGTTGTAGTGTTGTGTTAAATGATATGCGACTTGTATCATTTTATTTATTTGGTCTCATTTCGTGTATTCCTTACTTTGCGAACGGCCCATGATTGAGATGAAAATTTCTCCTGTGTTACTTTTTCCAGCGCAGCCAACTGTGATTTTTTTGTGTGAAATCGTTTTGATTGTGTTTATTTTTTTCCTTCTTGGGTTTTTCTGTCGGCAAGCGCTTATAGTAAACGGATCTCTTTGATACGGAATAACATAGATGTAAACTTTTAGTGTGTTCCTTTTTGTTTATTTTTCTGTGTGTTCTTTTGTGTGGGGGTGTATGTGTTGTTGTTGTTGTTCAATTGTAGGTTGTGTTGTTTTCTGTTTTTGGTGGTCAGTTTCTCTTGTTTGCTCTAAGTTTCTGTTGTCATGTAGTGGTTGTGGTTTTCCTTGCTGTTGTGGGGTGTGTTGTTGGATTCTGTGTTCTTGTTTTTGTGTTGTGGATCTGTTTTGTTTTGATTGATGTTCCTCTGGTCTTTTTTCTTTTTCTCTGGTGTGTGTTAGTGTTGATGCCCTTTTTTTCCTTCTGTTCTTCTCTGGCTCCTTCCTCCCTCTCTTTTTCTTCTCTCTTTCTCCTTCTCTTCTGATCCGTCTCCCTCTTCCTCCTCCTGCCTCAGGATATCCCTCTCCTAAGACTCTAACTCGAGCCTCCCTCCTCTCCTCCTCCTCTTCGCTTTTTCTTTTTCTTATTGGGTCTCTCCTTCATCTCCTCGTCCTCTTCTCCTTAGTTACCTACCTCTCTCCTCGATCCTCCTCTCCGTCTCTCTTCTTGCTCTCATCTCTTCTTCCATCAAAATCCCGAAACCTCCTCTTCCACAATCCTCTACATCTTCTCGAATCTCTCCTCCCAGCTCTCTCCGTCTCGTCTGTGTTCAAGATGAAATATTTCAAAGAGTTTGTTTTGTAGAGCACTATAAAGTAAAGATCTTATTTGTGGAGAGGTTATATACCGGTACTGTGTGCGTAGGTAAGTGGTAGGGAGACCGGGGACTGGGAGCTCTGGTTAACGCGGTTGTGACGTTCTTGGGTGAAAAGCGCGACTTTAATTGAAACGACGTTGATATGAAACCTAAACAGGTGTATACCAGCAGGTCGACAGTACGTTATGGCGGAACCGTATAGCAACGAACGTGAAGTTATGCCACATTGTGTTGACAACGACGTTACAGTTGAAACAACAGTCAAACCGATAGAGAAATTATAGCGGGACCCTAACCAGTATTTAGAATTAAAAGGGGCAAAGTTTAATATTGTCGGTACTCAATGTTGCAAGGGAAACTAGCTTTCACGCATTTCATTTATATTTTCGAAAAGAATTTTGGCAGCCAGACATTAAATGAAATTACAAAATCTAGAAAGTTGTTTATTGCAGTATGCAATTTCTGTGTGATGTTTATGTAAAAACAAAGTTTTGTGTTTGACATTTTAATTCTACTTTAGGTTAAATTTTACACCTAGATAATATACTAAAGCACATTGTTCTCTCGACATCCTATATAGTAAAATCCCGTTCAAAGGTCGAGTAAAATTTTAGTCCACTTTATTTGAAGGGCAGATCCTGCCTTGGAATTTTACGAAATAATATGGGTATCGGTCCTCTCGTTCTTACCACTTGGAGCATAGAGCTAATGTTTTTTTTTGTGGAGCCGCCATACCATGTTTTTACAGCTACTATATCTCTTGTAGTTTAGAACTAGATGTCTTTTTTTAATCATTGCATATTTTTATTTACAGGTATTCTGGTTTCTCTTTACGAAGTATAAATCTTTTGAATTTTAAGAATGGTATGTGTAACTTTGCCGGTCTATCTGTCTAAGTAGTTAACGACTTTCTCCATAATCCCTTATATCCACGTGGGGATATGAGCTGCACGAGATTCGGTAGCGGATCGCGTTGCGTTGGTTACTTACGGGGGTATGTGAGCCTGTAACTCAGAAACAATGGCAAATTACTGAGCATAATATTGCCAAGACATCAAGAGCAGCTGAAAAAATGTTGGCGCTGACTGCAATGTCCTGTAAAATGATATGCGAAAAAAACAAATGGTGGACGATCGTAATATAAAAGGCAATCTCCGTCCGATGTCCTTTATGCGTTTGCGAAACGGCCACATCCGATTGAGATGAAAATTTCTACACGTCTTCCTTTCATTCCAGCGCAGCCAACGGTCATATCTTTTAGTGTGAAAGCGGCTGCTTACTGAATATTATTTATTAATTTTCCATTTTTCATTATAATTTCTTACAGCAAGGGGACTTAACTTGTTAAAAAGTGTATTTCAAGGGGCATAACTTTTAATACCTTTTCTGTATAAATTATAGTCATATTGTTGCATAGTTTTCAAAGATTTAAAACTCTTTCTGTCTATAGTTATGTACCGGCACATGAGAGTTATAATAAATACTGATACAATCTTAAGGCATTTTCAAAGTTGCATAAGAATAAGCACAATGCATAACAATTTGTAACTTATCTTTTTGTGCTTAAGAAAGTCGACTTTGTGATTGTTATGTGCAGGGATTAGAAAGAGTTTTCATTAAAAAATAATGGATGGTGTGTGATGACATTCTTTTAAGTTACTTTATTTGTTGTATGAATTTAATGAGACGCTACCCGCAAGGAGCTGGGCAAAGCCCAGCCGGTTCAGATAGATAGACAGACCACACATATTTTCGCTGCAGTTGTCTACAGGACATACGCGTTAAAATGCTCCTCTCACCTCCTCCTCCCCCTCCCTACCCTCTTCCCTCCACCTCCTCCCTCTCCCTCCTCATCCTACACTCTTGTGACCTTGCACTCATCGCTTTTCTCTCCTCATGCGTTTCATCCTCCTCCTCACTCTCTCCCTCTCCTAATCACTCTTCCTTCATCCTCCTTCTCTCTCCTCTCTCCTCCCAACTTCTAAATTTATACGTCTCCACCTCATCAATCCTCTCCCCTCCTCCCTCCCCTCTAGTGACATCCCTTATCCTCCCCATCCTCCTCTACCTCATCTACCTTCTCCCCCTCCCTCCTATCAGTATCTCATCCCCCGCCCTCCCCATATAACCACTCCCTTCCAATACCTCTCCGTCCGCCTCTTCCTCCCATCCTCCTTCCCCCTCCTTAATCCTTCTCCCTCTTCTACGTCCCCTCCTCCTCCTCATTAAGCACTCCTCTTCCTCTATCCTCCTTCTCCTCCTCTTCGCGTCCACTCCCTCCTCTTACCGCTGACGTCCTCCCTGATCCCTACAGCACTCCACTTCTCCTCCCTCCTACCTTCACTCCTCCCTCTTCCCTCCTCCTCCCCTCCCTCTTCCTCTCCTCCCTCCTCATCTTCCCCTCCTTCTTCCTCCTCCCTTCGTGCCTACCTCACCTCCTCCCTCCTCCTCCGGCCTCCTCCTCCCCCCTGCGTTCTCTCCTCCCGCCTTCTCCCCCTCCCCTTCTCTTTCATCCCGCTCCTCCTCCCATCTCTCTCTCAGACGAGGAAGGACGCTGTTTGGTGGTTACTCCTTTTGGATTAAATTTTCTGTTGATCTACATTAGTACGCAAGGATTTTACATGTTTGTGATCACACGATGCCGTTAAACTGTTAACTTCTTTTTGAAAGTTGCTATATGTGCAGTGTTAGATATAAAATGCTAATAAATTGTATTAACTAACACTATGGATAAATCATTCATGGAGCAGGGCGGTGCGACAGTCAGTAGGTGATAGCTTGAAACTTAGCCATCACATACTTGGATTTAAACCGTGGTCGGGCTACAATGTTTCCGTGTTTGTTGAAACTAATATTTGTAATGTAATGAGTCTGCGAGGAGGGAATTTTCTGTGCTGGAGTAGCGGGCGCCTGGTGCGCCGTGGATTACCAGACACAAAACACGACGAACATTGACTATTGAAGCCAGTCGAAATACCCCTATCACCCCAGATAAACGTCTGCTGACGTCTGACCCCCGAAAGCCTGCCATTCAAGGTGCACACATGCTACCAAGAACAAATCAACCTCTCCTTCCTACCCCCACCCTCACACGTGAAGGAAATAACTACCAGGAAGATTTCCCTAACCTCACTTCCAACGAACCCTCGTTGCAAGCAGCGGTACACACGCACGGTAGTAATACCACCTTGACACACCAAGCTCAAGACAGCCATAGCAGACAACAAGAGGTTCCGCATCACCAAATTCACGCTAGCTATGAGCGAACAAGCGGGCAACAACAGGTTCCGCATCACCAAGTTCACGCCAGTAATGATCGACCAAGCGGGACAACAGGCTCCGCATCATTGGAGTCCAGAACTTCTACACTTGATGCAATTTAGTCCTGCCGCATTGAATCAAGCCCTTATGATGTCTCTACAATACAGACCTGTGAGATAGGATATGTATTAAAACGGAACCCTATATGCATTGATACCAGCAACAGAGCTTCCTCCTTGAACTTTAATTGCTTACTGTTTAACGTTTTATTTCCCGTGTGGGATACTCCACTTTAAACAGAGACATTGACTTGTGTAGTCATTTATTAATTCTGTTGGATAACAGTTGGTTACTTAGCTTGTGAAGTAGATTTTTCAGGTTAATTATTTGTTGTATGTTCTTTAATTCGTTTTGTTCCGTGTTTGCATTATATTCGTTGGTCTAATTAGTTATATCGTTATAATATTGTCATTTACATATCGATTTGGATTACTGATATTTTGTAAGTTAATGTAATTGTGTTTTTTTTATGATCTTGTATTTTTGCTTGACTTTGACTAATTTACACTTTCTTTATGGATGAAATGTCTGAGAAGTGGCAACACTGGCTCAATAAGTCAGGAATACGCCTTGGACACTTAAACATTTGCAGCTTATTTAACAAGCTATCAGAGTTATCTTCTATTCTCAATCAAAATTTTCATTTATTCGGCCTTAGTGAAAGTAGGCTTAACGATAACATTTCAGATGAGGACATCTCTATTAAAGGGTACAAAGTTTTCAGAAGGGATCCCTGTAGGAAACAAGAGACAGGCATAATAACATATGTTTCTAATTTACTAAATGCTAACCGTAGGCTAGACTTTGAAACTTGTGAAATAGAATGTATTTGGTTAGAGCTAAAACTTCAAAACCGCACACCCCTGATAATTGGCTACCTCTATCGAAATCCCAGTGCTGGACAAGTCTGATTCGAAAACTTCACTACCATGATGGATGTGGTTTTCGCTTCCGGTAAAGAAATTATACTAATCGGAGACTTTAACATTGACACCAACAAATCCAACATAATATGGGGAAATATAATTGCATCATACAATTTCCAACAAATAGTACAACAAGCTACTAGAGTAAACAAAGTCATCTTCAACAATCATAGATCACATTTATGTAACTTGCTCAGACAACATCATAGAATGCACCGTACCCAATTGTGCAATGAGCGATCACTACCCAATATGCTGCACGTGGTCTAAAAAAGGAATTAAAACTCCTAAACATAAACACATAAGTGTAAAATATAGAAGTTACAAAAATTTCAACCAAAACGCATTTTTACAGGACTTGCTCAGTTCACCTCTAGACAATGTATATCAGCTTCCTGACCCGGATGATGCTTTGGAATTCTGGATGAAAACCTTTATTGATGTTTTTGATAGACATGTGCCAATCAAGGAAGTTCGAGTAAAACACCACGTCAAGTCACCTTGGATCACACAGGAAATACTTGAAATTATGAGAGACAGAGATAAAGCACATAAAAAGCGGGATCTCAACGTATACCGTACTCTTAGAAACAAAGTTCAATATACCATACGACGGGAAAAGAAAAATTACTTTAAGAACTTAGTAATAGATAAAACAAATAGTAAGGATATATGGAAGGCAATTAACACTTTGACAAACAAGTATAACTCCCGAAATTCCTTACCATCAAATCATATTACATGCGACCAATTCAGTAAGTTTTTTTCAAACTGACATAGACCAGTTGAAGGCTTCAATACCTAATTCTCCTTGCAACTTATCTTTGCTGTCATCGTTTTGCGAGAGTAGATGCTCCCGCGATATTCTTTCCGACATACCGCTAATGACAATCACTGAAGTATTCACTTACCTCAGTAACCTAAAAAACACAACCTCATCTGGCTTAGATGGAATCAGCAACCGGATTCTCCGTTGTGCTGCGCCAGTGATCAGTATATCACTAACCTATGTATATAATCAGTGTCTCACCAAAGGCCACTTTCCATCAGCTCTCAAAATCGCTAAAGTGTACCCTCTTCTTAAATCTGGTTCATTGGACAATGGTCTCCCGAACAATTACAGACCCATTTCTTTACTATCATCACTATCTAAGCCACTAGAAAAACACATCCATAAAGTAACATTACAGTATTTAGTTCGCAACAAGCTTATTGTTGACAGCCAATCAGGATTTCGACCAAAGTATTCTTGCCATACGGCCCTAACAAACATGATAGAAAATTGGCACGAGAGTATAAACAACAACAGTCTATGTGGAACTGTGTTTATTGATTTCAAGAAAGCATTTGATATGATAGACCATGTTATTTTAATTAAGAAACTTGAGACAATGAAAATTGGTCCTAATGTAGTCACTCTAATATCATCTTTTCTATCGGACAGAAAGCAAGTAGTATCACATAATAAATCGCTGTCTCAAACCACTACATTCAATATTGGAGTACCACAAGGCTCTATTCTTGGCCCTCTATTATTTGCCATATATATTAACGATCTACCTTTGCATCTTTCATCGTCCTGCGATCTATTTGCAGACGACTGTACAGTGTACACAAACGCTGAAAACTGTATTTTACTGGAGTCGTCTTTACAACAAGAATTAAATAATGTAGTTAGGTGGAGCTATTCAAACCGTATGCAAATTAATATCACTAAAACAAAATCAATGTTATTAACAACCAGACAAAGACTTCAAACTCTAAGCTCACACACATCACTTCAACTTCACATCGATAACATGCCAGTAGAAAGTGTAATTGAGCACAAAACATTAGGCCTAATCATTGATAGAAACCTAACCTTTAATTCCCACGTTCAAGCGCTCATTAAACAAACAGCGAAAAAAGTCTACCAACTCGCCAAAATTAAAAACTTCCTTGATGAGGACACAAGGAAACTATTCTATACTTCTCATATTCAGACACACTTTGACTACTGCTCTACAATCTGGGACGGTTGTTCTAATTCAAACACCAAGCGACTTTACTCACTCCAGAAACGGGCCATGAGTCTAATTTATAGCAAACATTTATCTGACAATCCCAGCCTGTATAAACGCCTTCAGTTGCTACCACTCCGCAAACGCCTGCTTTTCAATAAAGCTAAACTAATTCACAAAATCTTGCATCGGAATGCCCCAAATTACCTTTGGCCATTGTTTAAATATAATGCTAGACACAGTAAACGTTTAAATATATTACACATTCCGAAGCCTAGGATTGACTTATACAAAACAAGCTTAACGTACTCTGCAGCTCAGCTGTGGAACAATCTTCCACAAGAAATAAAAGACATCACCAATCCTTATTCATATAATCGCAAATTACTCGAACACTATCTCAGTACGGATTACCTTCCCCCATAATAATAGTGATAATAATAATAATAACAAAACCCTAGTATAACAGCCAGTCCCCTTTTGGTAGGCCAGTATATTCCACATGGCTAATAAGTGTCTGACCATTATCTAATGTTACTGTATCGTGTAGTTTTGATGTTCGCATTTTGCCAATGCTTTTATTATGCATAAGTTTTATATTGTTGCTGTTCTCTGTTAGCCTTGAATGACGTGTGAATGAAATAATGTATGGAAGAGAGTGATAGAAGGGCAGAATGTTAGACGGGCCTGCGTGCCCAATTCTTAACCCTTTGAAAATAAAGTTTGTTCATTAGTTCGTTCTTCCTCCTCCTACCCTCCTCCTCCTCCTCGCTCCTCCTGCCTCCTTCTCCTGCCTCCTCCTGCCTCCTCATCCTTCCTCCTCCTTCCTCCTCCCTCCTCCTCCCTTCTCCTACCTCCTCCTCCTCCTCTCTCCTCCTCCTAATCCCTCCTCCTCCCTCCTATTCCTCCCTCCTATTCCTCCCTACTCACCCCTCCTCCTTCCTCCTCCCTCCTCCTCTCTTCTCCTACCTCCTCCTCCTCTCTCCTCCTCCTAATCCCTCCTCCTCCCTCCTATTCCTCCCTACTCCTCCTCCTCCTTCCTCCTCCCTCCTCTTCCCTCCTCCTCCTCTCTCCGCCTATCTCTTCCTCCCTCCTACTCCTCCCTCCTCCACCTCCCTCTTCCTCCTCCCAGCTCCTACTCCTCCTTTTCCTTCTTCTGCTGATGCTGCTGCCGCCGCTCCATTTACCCAAGTTAATTGTTGGGGAAGATGTAAAGATCTTTCAAGTGCTCTTTCTAATGCTTTTTGTAAGTTGGTCTTCGTTTATCTAAGGTTGTTCTAACTGCAACCAATAAATGATTAGACAGACAGGCAGACAGACAGACAGACAGAGAGGGAGGGACGGACAGACAGACAGACAGACAGACAGACAGACAGACAGACAGACAGGCAGACAGACAGACAGACAGACAGTCGGGAACGGGAACTTATATGACTACTTATATGAATTAAATGAGATGCTCGCCATCAGGGGCTGGGCGAAGCCGGGCCGGATCAGACAGACAGACATACATATAGACAGACAGACAGACAGATAGATAGTCGGGAACTGGAACGGGAGCTTATATGACTACTTATATGAATTAAATGAGATGCTCCACACCAGGAGTTGGGCGATGCCGGGCCGGGTCAGACAGACAGACAGACAGAAAGACAGACAGAAAGACAGACAGACAGACATTCAAATGGAGAGTCGAGTAGCAGCACGCTTACAAGATGAAAAAGTACAGCGATATGGTCGCAAAACGGAGACAAGAAGGATATACTGTCAAGCTATTCGCAGTTGAGATAGGCGCAAGAGGCCTTGTTTCCAACTCTGCGAATGACGTGCTACAACAATCAATCAATCAGTCATGTGCCATGCCGGAAAGCGTGGGCGGTCATGACTCGCCATTTCACTCGATCACCAGAGTCGTGGATCAGCTCAGTGTTCCTGTCTCGACCATGCCATGTGGTCAAGCCATCCAGGTATTTACTTCTCGGTCTTCCCCTTGATCTGTTCCGTTCGATCTTGCCAGTTGTCACTAAGTTCTCGAATCCATTTCTTCTCATAACATGTCTAAAAAATTGTGACTGTCTACGTCTAATTTCTCTAATCAATTTACAATTTTCATTTGTCTCATGTAGTACTTGGTAATTGGTTTTTCTGTCTGTCCATGGCATTCTTTGCATTTTCCTCAGAAACAACATTTCTGCAGCCATCAGAGGTTTTTCAGCTTGGCTGCTCATTGTCCAAGTTTCCATACAAAAGAACAGGCTCCATGTAGCACCTCAACACTGTTTTTCTCGTTTCAATTGACATCTTTTTATTGGTCAGTATATTTTTCATCTTGCTAAAGGCTACTTTCGCCATGGCGATTCTTGTTCTAATCTCTTCAAGGCATCTCCCATCAGATGTTATGACTGTTATGAGATAATTGTACCGATTCGCTTGTTGAAGAATATTCCCATTTACTTGTATATTACAATGGGGTATTTCGTTCTTCCTAGTGATGACCATAATCTATGTCTTTATAATTTAATTCTAACCCCATTTGTTCACTGTGTGCAACGACCGCATCTACTAATTGTTGCAGATCCTGCTCATTGTCTGCAATCAATACTGTATCATCTGCATATCTAATGTTATTGATGTTTCGTCCTCCAATGATGATTCCATTTATATCTTTCACATTTCTGAAAATATTTTCACTGTATAGGGAAAAACGATCTGGAGACATTACACATCCCTGCCTAACACTTCTCTTAATAGGCTGATATTGTCCCACTTCATTATCAATCCTTAAGGCAGTTTATTGTTTTCAATATATGTTTTTTATAAGTCTAATGTCTTTCCCATCAATTTGTACATCTGCAAGCATATCCACCATGTTGACATGTCTAACTCTATCGAAAGCCTTTGTGTAGTCAATAAAGCCAAGATGTATATCTTTGTTTACTTATATAGAACGTTCAACCTGTATGCAGTTAAAGTAAGCTGCGGTCAACTTGAGCTTGTTGATATCTCCATAGAGCTTGTCCTCAAATGAAGCAGGTGTGGGCCAAAATATCTTTCTCTGTTCTGCATACGTTGGGCAATCCTGCAGCAAATGTTTTGCTGTCATTTTTCCAGTTCTACAATTACATTCATCGGTATCTCCTATCTTTAGTTTATTGAACAAGTGGTATTTCAGCCTGTTATCAGGTCCCTTCTGGGTTTGTACTTTGGCCGGACATTTATTAGGCTTTCTGATCGTGATTTTCAAATTGATCATGTACTATTGGGAGAACCACAGATAGATAGGCCTTGAAAAACCAAATCTAACGGTACCTCAATGAGTTGTGTGTCTCAATTCTAAGCTGAGTTATGTAAATTTGAGTGTCGTGACCTTTTGACTAAAATTTTCACAAAAGAGTGCTCACTGGAGGAATTTTTTGCGTCCTGGTCAAAATCTGGCCCAGATTATCAAAATTTTGGTGTTTTTTGAGACTATCTGTTTTGTTTATAAACGAACATCTTAGCAACCATACATCACTGCGATCGGGGTTGCAAGACCTAACTGGTCATGTCATTTATTTTTTGATATGATGTCTGGTGACCTAATTAGGAAGTAAAAATGGCCGCAAATTATTTTGCTAATTAATTACTATTTCACAAATTAGCGTACGTTTTCTTAATTTTAGCTTTAAAAATTACCAGATGAATTTGGTAATATGCGGAATGATGCTACAGACCTTATGGTGTCTTTGCTGTGTCAGTATGATGTGTGGTGACCTAATTAGCAATTAAAAATGGCCGCTAATTAATTACTATTTCACAAATTAGCGTACGTTTTCTTAATTTTAGCTTTCAAAATTACCAGATGAATTTGGTAATATGCGGAATGATGCTACAGACCTTATGGTGTCTTTGCTGTGTCAGTATGATGTGTGGTGACCTAATTAGCAATTAAAAATGGCCGCTAATTAATTACTATTTCACAAATTAGCGTACGTTTTCTTAGTTTTAGCTTTCAAAATTACCAGATGAATTTGGTAATATGCGGAATGATGCTACAGACCTTATGGTGTCTTTGCTGTGTCAGTATGATGTGTGGTGACCTAATTAGCAATTAAAAATGGCCACTAATTAATTACTATTTCACAAATTAGCGTACGTTTTCTTAGTTTTAGCTTTAAAAATTACCAGATGAATTTGGTAATATGCGGAATGATGCTACAGACCTTATGGTGTCTTTGCTGTGTCAGTATGATGTGTGGTGACCTAATTAGCAATTAAAAATGGCCACTAATTAATTACTATTTCACAAATTAGCGTACGTTTTCTTAGTTTTAGCTTTAAAAATTACCAGATGAATTTGGTAATATGCGGAATGATGCTACAGACCTTATGGTGTCTTTGCTGTGTCAGTATGATGTGTGGTGACCTAATTAGCAATTAAAATGAGCAATTAGGCCTGGCAACCCCGGTCGCAGTGATGTATGGTTGCTAAGATGTTCGTTTAAAAACAAAATTGATTCAATGAAATAATACTCTCGCTTTGACTCGGCCTCACCAAAATCAACTCATTGAGCACTGATTATTATTGGTTATCACAGGTATATTATTGGGACAAATGGTTGTTATGAGGTTCGTCTAAAACAAAATTAGTAAATTTGCACACAAGTGTCAACAGATGAATATGTACTCGTATAGTTTGCCGTTAATAATCTTTATTAATATTATATAACAGATTTATATTTTTATTATTACAAAATATATGCAACTTGACATCAGTTGATTCTGAAAAGAGCCTGAAAAGAAAGAAGAAAAACAAGATTAATAAAATGCTGTAAAATAACATGAAGAAGTTATAAATTATTAATTATTTCAGATTTGCATCTAACTAGTCAGGAACTACGGACAGAAGGTGACACTGTCATTGCAAAGAAAGGTTCCGGTGCTTTTGCTTCGATCACAAGTAGCCTGACTATGGAAGTAAACAAGAAAAGTATGCAGAAAGCCAAAGAAGATTAATAAACTGAACACTTATGCATTGAATTGTTCGATGTGCAATGAGGATGATTTGTCGACTAACTAACTGTGAACTCTGAGAAGAAATGAAAAAGAAATTAAAGATACTGTATATTTATTTTTAAAAAGTTGTACATAATAATAAATAGTTATTAAAACTATAAAGGTAAATTCAACTCACCGTAGAAAAATGTCTTACATTATAATAAATTGATCTTAAAATTATGAAGAAGTTATAAATTATAAATTATTAAATTTAAATCTGACGAGAAAAGAAACGGTCTCTGTGGCTAAGGGCTTGCGAACGCGGTTTGTGAGCCTGTATACCCGGGTTCGAAACACAGTGGTGCTGGTTTTTTCGAAAAAGGTATAGGGGCCGGTCGTTCAGAAAGCAATGGCAAACTACTGAACGTAACACTTGCCTAGTACATCAACAGCAGCTGAAAATGCTGGTGTTGACTGCAACGTCCCGTAAGGGGTACGCAACAAATTTTTAAATTTTAATATGTATTAAAAAGCCTTTGTTTTACAGTATAATAAATAGATATTAAAACTATAAAGGTATAAATTCAACTCACCGTAGAAAAATGTCCTTAATTAGAGAAATACTACCTCTGTTGGTGACTGACCTGTCTTGGCATTCAATATCTCTTCTGTCTTCCAGAACCTGAAAAGAGAAAATAAAAAGATTACTAAATCTGAAAAAATAAAAAAATGCTGTAAAATAACATGAAGAATTTATACATTATTAATTAAAGGTATATTTATTTTAAAAATGTTTTACATTATAATAAATTGATCTTAAAATTATAAAGATAGATAACATGAAGAAGTTATACATTATAAATTATTAAATTTAAATCTGACGAGAAAAGAAACGGTCTCTGTGGCTAAGGGCTTGCGAACGCGGTTTGTGAGCCTGTATACCCGGGTTCGAAACACAGTGGTGCTGGTTTTTTTCGAAAAAGGTATAGGGGCCGGTCGTTCAGAAAGCAATGGCAAACTACTGAACGTAACACTTGCCTAGTACATCAACAGCAGCTGAAAATGCTGGTGTTGACTGCAACGTCCCGTAAGGGGTACGCAACAAATTTTTAAATTTTAATATGTATTAAAAAGCCTTTGTTTTACAGTATAATAAATAGATATTAAAACTATAAAGGTATAAATTCAACTCACCGTAGAAAAATGTCCTTAATTAGAGAAATACTACCTCTGTTGGTGACTGACCTGTCTTGGCATTCAATATCTCTTCTGTCTTCCAGAACCTGAAAAGAGAAAATAAAAAGATTACTAAATCTGAAAAAATAAAAAAATGCTGTAAAATAACATGAAGAATTTATACATTATTAATTAAAGGTATATTTATTTTAAAAATGTTTTACATTATAATAAATTGATCTTAAAATTATAAAGATAGATAACATGAAGAAGTTATACATTATAAATTATTAAATTTAAATCTGACGAGAAAAGAAACGGTCTCTGTGGCTAAGGGCTTGCGAACGCGGTTTGTGAGCCTGTATACCCGGGTTCGAAACACAGTGGTGCTGGTTTTTTCGAAAAAGGTATAGGGGCCGGTCGTTCAGAAAGCAATGGCAAACTACTGAACGTAACACTTGCCTAGTACATCAACAGCAGCTGAAAATGCTGGTGTTGACTGCAACGTCCCGTAAGGGGTACGCAACAAATTTTTAAATTTTAATATGTATTAAAAAGCCTTTGTTTTACAGTATAATAAATAGATATTAAAACTATAAAGGTATAAATTCAACTCACCGTAGAAAAATGTCCTTAATTAGAGAAATACTACCTCTGTTGGTGACTGACCTGTCTTGGCATTCAATATCTCTTCTGTCTTCCAGAACCTGAAAA
The DNA here is from genome assembly GCA_014155875.1 of Cepaea nemoralis. NCBI lineage: Eukaryota > Metazoa > Mollusca > Gastropoda > Stylommatophora > Helicidae > Cepaea > Cepaea nemoralis. The sequence goes on from JACEFZ010002943.1 coordinate 86,921, forward strand.
GAGAAAATAAAAAGATTACTAAATCTGAAAAAATAAAAAAATGCTGTAAAATAACATGAAGAATTTATACATTATTAATTAAAGGTATATTTATTTTAAAAATGTTTTACATTATAATAAATTGATCTTAAAATTATAAAGATAGATAACATGAAGAAGTTATACATTATAAATTATTAAATTTAAATCTGACGAGAAAAGAAACGGTCTCTGTGGCTAAGGGCTTGCGAACGCGGTTTGTGAGCCTGTATACCCGGGTTCGAAACACAGTGGTGCTGGTTTTTTCGAAAAAGGTATAGGGGCCGGTCGTTCAGAAAGCAATGGCAAACTACTGAACGTAACACTTGCCTAGTACATCAACAGCAGCTGAAATGCTGGTGTTGACTGCAACGTCCCGTAAGGGGTACGCAACAATTTTTTAAATTTTAATATGTATTAAAAAGCCTTTGTTTTACAGTATAATAAATAGATATTAAAACTATAAAGGTATAAATTCAACTCACCGTAGAAAAATGTCCTTAATTAGAGAAATACTACCTCTGTTGGTGACTGACCTGTCTTGGCATTCAATATCTCTTCTGTCTTCCAGAACCTGAAAAGAGAAAATAAAAAGATTACTAAATCTGAAAAAATAAAAAAATGCTGTAAAATAACATGAAGAATTTATACATTATTAATTAAAGGTATATTTATTTTAAAAATGTTTTACATTATAATAAATTGATCTTAAAATTATAAAGATAGATAACATGAAGAAGTTATACATTATAAATTATTAAATTTAAATCTGACGAGAAAAGAAACGGTCTCTGTGGCTAAGGGCTTGCGAACGCGGTTTGTGAGCCTGTATACCCGGGTTCGAAACACAGTGGTGCTGGTTTTTTCGAAAAAGGTATAGGGGCCGGTCGTTCAGAAAGCAATGGCAAACTACTGAACGTAACACTTGCCTAGTACATCAACAGCAGCTGAAAATGCTGGTGTTGACTGCAACGTCCCGTAAGGGGTACGCAACAAATTTTTAAATTTTAATATGTATTAAAAAGCCTTTGTTTTACAGTATAATAAATAGATATTAAAACTATAAAGGTATAAATTCAACTCACCGTAGAAAAATGTCCTTAATTAGAGAAATACTACCTCTGTTGGTGACTGACCTGTCTTGGCATTCAATATCTCTTCTGTCTTCCAGAACCTGAAAAGAGAAAATAAAAAGATTACTAAATCTGAAAAAATAAAAAAATGCTGTAAAATAACATGAAGAATTTATACATTATTAATTAAAGGTATATTTATTTTAAAAATGTTTTACATTATAATAAATTGATCTTAAAATTATAAAGATAGATAACATGAAGAAGTTATACATTATAAATTATTAAATTTAAATCTGACGAGAAAAGAAACGGTCTCTGTGGCTAAGGGCTTGCGAACGCGGTTTGTGAGCCTGTATACCCGGGTTCGAAACACAGTGGTGCTGGTTTTTTCGAAAAAGGTATAGGGGCCGGTCGTTCAGAAAGCAATGGCAAACTACTGAACGTAACACTTGCCTAGTACATCAACAGCAGCTGATAATGCTAGTGTTGACTGCAACGTCCCGTAAGGGGTACGCAACAAATTTTTAAATTTTAATATGTATTAAAAAACCTTTGTTTTACAGTATAATAAATAGATATTAAAACTATAAAGGTATAAATTCAACTCACCGTAAAAAAATGTCCTTAATTAGGGAAATACTACCTCTGTTGGCTCTCACTTCATTAAGCACATCTGTTACAGTACGACCATCCGCAATCAACCGCCGAGCAGCGTAGCCTTTCTCAATGGGATATTCAGGTTCAAACACCGACAGATGAGATCTTAGATGATCAAGATTCCTCTTCCTTGCCATGATTGATTAATCTAAAAGAAATAGAAAATAGAAGCACAAATGTAATAATACAACAAATGGTTGCAGATTTAGAAAATTTAATTCTAATGACTACTGATAAATCAAGCAGCAACATAAATTATCTGAAGAAATTTCTGATATGCTGGCTGGGATGCCGCCATTGTGAATTTTCCCTGATCATAAAAGTGTAACCAGGCGGTCTCATAAAATATTTTTTTTCTACACCCTAGAATAATGAATCTTGTTAAAACTTCAATATAATGTGTAAAAATGGACAAAGAATTCATAAATGCAAGAAAAAGTACAATGAAGATAATTCAAATAATAACAGAGACAAATAGATCTGTCAGGAAGTCAATTAAATTCATCCATGGACCTGTGAAGGGGTTTGAAAACTGAATTGACTTCCATAAATTTTAAGGCATTTGGCATGATTAAAGCAATAAAATAATTTATTTATAAAATTTAAACGTACATTGATATTCTGTTTAATTTAGGATTCTAAATCTCTTTGTTTTATTAATAAATACAGAAATCCAAGAAATCCATCCAATATGTCACAACTCGGCCATTGGGATCACTGAATAATCTCCCTGTCATGAAAAGTACCCACTGGGTGGGCAACCCCATCACACAAAACATTTTTATTTTACACCACTAGCATAACGCAGCTTGTTGAAATTCTACATTTAAATGTAAAAATGGGCACAGAATTCAAAAATGTGGTATAAAATACAATGAATTCGATAATAGACAAGGCAAACTATAAACTTTCTTACCTTGAGCAGTAGAGTTCAACCTGTTCTCGAGAATGAAAACCATTCAAGTGCTCTTTGCCACGCTAGGTGAGATTGACCTTTGAACCATCGTTAAAGTTGTCATTCGCAATTTTCATAAAAATAGTTTCGCATTTATCCAATAGGAAACACGAGAAGGTAATTTTCATATACTGCACTCACGGCCACAGGAAGTCGTCTGTGAACCAAATGACCTTGAACTTTCTGAAAACAGCGTCCTTCCCTAGTTACGAAGTCCCTACATTTATTATTCCAGTGGGAGTCTTCCCCACAGACTGTACACGCCGTACGGTGCCCCGGAACTGTGATAAAGAGACGGTGTAGCTTATCTTCTACCCCGTCTTGTAGTCGTGTTTATCTTGTAGCTTTTCACACTATACCAGCACTTGATCCTCTCAGTAATTGATTATGGATTAGGTCTGCTCACTGTCTCGGAGAGTCAGCTGTTGAAGTTAGAGCGCATACAGAACGAAGCTATGCGGGTCATTCTGGGATGCATTAGAGACACCCCAGTAGTGTGTATGCGTTACATCCTTGGTCTGCCGACTGTTGCTGGTAGGCTCAAGGTGATGCAGACGAAGGCATACCTCAGAGTAGCTGCAGACACAGACCACCCACTGCATGGGGCGCTGGACGCAGTTAAGGGTCAGCGACTGATAAGAGGGAAATCATGGATGGCCCAGGCGAAGGATACGTTCAGACAGGTGTGCCCCTTGGAGAACATTAGGCGTGGAGAGGAATGGGTCAGAGTGCCAGCGGAGCAGTCAGACTTGTGCAAAGTTATAATCACATTAAGCCGGGAGTGCAGGGAGTGGCCAGCAGGGGCCACGGAAGTGGAAATCCAGCAACTAATTCAGGACAATGCTCACTCGGGTGATGTGATTATCTACACATATGGTTCGGTGTCAAGAGGTGAGAGAAGTGGCTGGGGGTTCATAGCCAAAGCTAATGGTCGATGTTTGGGGCAGGAGAGCCTGGCATATGATACCACAACATGCAGCTTAAGAACGGAGGTGGAGGCAGTCACTGCGGCTCTCCGCTGAATGGAGAATACGACACACACACACACACACACACACACACACACACACACACACACACACACACACACACATCGTGATTGTAACTGACTCAGAAAGCATGCTGACGAGGGTGAGGACGGGCAGGCTTCGTGCGGAGTGGCTTGCTTCGCTTCGGAGGTCACGGGTGGCAAGCATCGCCTGGATCTTTTCTCCGGGGCATGCCGGTGTGCTGGGAAATGAACAGGCGGACAGGTTGGCTGGCTCTGCAGAACTTGGTGGAGTACTGATACATGACAAGGCAGACGTGGTTGCGGCCTTGTGGGAGCACGTGCACATTTCGGAGGAGCAAATGGATTACCATGTTCTGGCAAGAATGAGACAGCGAGGAGTGGGGGGATCTGGCCGACGCTCAGCGCTCAGAGGAAAGGCGAGACGGACTTGTAATGAGATTGCTACTGGTACTATTAGTGTTGGAACTCTGACTGCTGAGGATGGGAACGGAGCACTTATGGGAATGCCCCGAATGCTGTGATGTCGATTCCTAAATCAATCAAGCAATCAATCAATCTTCTACCCCGTCCAACTCCATGTCCACGTAATGTGGCAGAGGTTCTTTCGGGTTGCCTGAAGTAACCACTTGTCCGTGCTGTTTTTAAATTTATGCACTTCCGCATTTATGTCTCCCGAAATATCGGCGGCTATTTGCTTCACTGTCTCAACCTTAGCAGTTGTAGGCATCCAATGAATCATAGCCTTGGTCTTTTCCTTCTCTATGTTTTCAATTACAATAGTTAATTTAGGATGCTGCAGTTCATGCTTCATCCCGTGAAGCCGTTCATAATGAGCCGCCTTTGCTTCCGGTGACAGCGTAGCGTACCATCTTTTAGGGTCCTCAAAACGGTAGATGGATTTTATCCCCTAGCTTACCGATCCCGCAAGACCCCCTCAAGACGCTCGCCATCAGCGAGTAGTTGAACCGGATTACATGAGGTCCTGATATAGAAAACACAAGTGTGTTTGCTTGGTGGAACGCTCCTCCCTCGAAACCTTCAATGGTGTTGACTTTGACACGTTTTACAATTTGGTTTTCCATCTTATATAATCCGTGACAGAGGACATCTTTAATTCAGAGTTATTTGTAGTGAAAACAATCGAAAACACTTCCACAAAATGGAAATCACTGATATGTTTGAATAATCCGTGACAGAGGAAATTTTAATCCAGATCTACATGTGGTGAAAACAATCGAAATCACTTCCACAAAATTAATATCACTGATATGTTTTAAATAATCCGTGAAAGATAAAATCTTTAATTCAAATCTATACGTGGTGAAAACTATAAGGCACGATGCTGGGTTGACTGCAGTCGATGTAGTATTAGTATCGTCTTGTGATTGTCAGGTGTATTGGTGGTGCTCGTTGTCTCACTAAATATTTGTATGTCTGCTTGGTTGCATTAGATGCCCATTGCCTGGTATTGCTTACATACACGTTATGTTTTGCCGGGGCCCATAAGGGAAGCAACGAATAGCAACACTGTAGCCTACCACGCATGTCGTAAGAGGCGACTAAGGAGGCTTGATGGTTCCGTCGCCCTGCTACTGAGTGAGTGCGTGGCGCGACACTGTGAGCTGTGAGTTTCGTGTGAAGTGCTTTTGAATCTGCCCAAGTTTGTTTTTTTTTTTTTTGGGACGTGACTGCATGTTCGGAGCGATGGCAGGTGGCTATGTCCCAGAGTTGACCAGTTTTTGCCTTATGCAGAAATGCGTGGCTGCTGGGCTTCTGGTTGACTGCCACTGCCGTCGGTGATGAACTGTATTTTCGTGGACTGTGTGGGTGAACATGTAGGAAACATCCAGATAGGAAAATGACTGCCGATTCCATCAGAGATGAATTGGGTGTTACGTAGGGGACTGGAGTGTTGACATTCTGGCGGCGTCATTATGCACAATATCTGTGCGGGCTGTTGTTTGTCGAGACTCCTGTCTTTTCCACTTTTCACATTGAGCAGCAGGGAGCGTTTTGTGTGATATTCACTGGCACAGGAACGGAGCATAATGGGGACGACCCGTTGCTGTGAAATTGGGACTGCGACTAACTAACTAACGTTATGTAGAATCCTGGTAGTGTGTTATTGTTAAATTTTGGGCAGAAATCTGCCTTTCAAAAAAAGTACCTCTTTTTGTAGTAGAGGAGCTTGAGTTATCAATGGCTTTAGGAGTCACATTTATATTATATAATTCTTGAGCAACTATGTGCATTAAAATATTATACAAAATGTAAAATTAATCTTAGCTTATAATTGTTAAAAAATAATAATAAAGTTTCTTTATAAATTTCCAACAGAAAAAATAGTTATAAATATAAAACTTATATGATTTCTAAATTTTCTATTATCACTGCGTAATTAATTTAAAATCTTAAGATAATAATGAGAATAATAATTAGTTCCCTTTGAACATTGAGTATGACATTGTTATCTCCCTTCATTATAAAATAAACCTACGCAAGCATAGGGTTGCTAGACGTCAGGCAAAAAGAGGACATGTCCTCCTTTTTAACCTAATATTCTACGTCCGGCAGGCAAACCTAACAACCGTTAAAGTGTCCAGCTTTTCTTATATTTTGTGGTTTAACTTTTTATGTATTTTTGTTACAACTTACAATGTATCTACGAACATGGCGGTTAGGCATGGAACCGTTAAGACCTGTGGCGTGTTTATGCTTGTGGCTGCGGTTTGCAATCACATTGTCCTCATGTTTGACTGGTAGTGCATGGTTCCGTCGCCCTGCTACTGAGTGAGTGCATGGGCGACACTCAAACACAAAAAATATCTGAAGTCAAACATCTGCAGCCAAGCGTCGGCAACGACCGCTTGTGGTGAAATAGGACGTCTTGCGAGTACCGTGCCCTGCAGCTGTAGTGAGAGCAAGGAGGGACCCAAGCCTTAATAGATTTAGCCCAGTTGAAGTGCTGGCTTCTGCTAGGAGCGTGCAGGAAGGCGATTCCGTAAGCTCTGATTGTGTACGAAGAAGGTAACATGGCATCAACGACGACTGCTGGATCATAGCTAGCCACCATGGCAGATGTGAAGACTGCGGCAAACTGCAGAGAAAAGAAGATGACTTTTCCCCGGTAAATTTCAATTCAGTGATAACCCTGGCAGCTGCACCAGGTGCCTAATGTCCACCCTCGGAGGGTGGGTTGGTTTCTGGCAGACACGTTGCAATATCGATATTGCATAAGTACGATAACGAACTTCTCGAAGGTGGACAAATACTACAGGAGAAAAACTTCCGGGAGTCATGGCCAGAATAGGCCCGCCCTTTTAGAGTGTCATGAAGTAAAGAGACAGAAACATTCGGAGGTGAGGGGGGGGGGGGTGGCGTCGTCTTCTGATGAGCAGAATTCTCCTGTCCTATTGGCTCCACAGCGGAGTTTATACCACCGTGTTTAGAAAGATCGCGTTTCGTGTTTCTGTGTGTTGCTATTAGTTGTATCAATTTATGTGCACCAAGACAGTTCATAAATAAATAAAAATGTATTTGCTGGCAATACACGTGGGCTTGTTTATGAATTTGTTATTAGTTGTAGTGCGGTTTGTGTAGCTGTGATTGTTGGACATACATACAAAGCTTGAATCCCTAACAGAACAGTACGTAATGTGTGTTCAAGATGAAATATTTCAAAGAGTTTGTTTGTTAGAGCACTATAAAGTTAAGATCTTATGTGGAGAAGTTATAAACCGGTACTGTTTGCATAGTTAAGAGGTAAGGATACCGATACTTGAAGGTCCCGGTTAATGTCTGTGTTACGTTCTTGGAAAGCGCGACATTAAATGAACACTAAACAGGTGTATACACAGGTGACGACGTTATGGCGGAATGTAGCAACGTAAAGTGAAGTTATGTCACATTGTGACAACAACGTTATAGTGAAACGACATAACCCGAAGCGACGTATAGCAAGAACAACCAGTACTTTAAAATAAGGGAGATAATATTGTCGGCACTGAATGTTTCAAGGGAACTAACTTTTATTCGCATTATTATTTTAAATTTTCAAATTAATTTTCGCATTTATAAATTAAATTATAAAATTAAATAATTTTTTAATTGAAGTATTCAATTTCTCTGTGCCACCTGTTTAAAGCGAATTTTATTTTGATTTTACATTATAAATTTAGGTGAATTTTACTACCTAGATAATATGCTAAAGCACATTTCTTTCTCTTTGACCTCTATATATAAAAAAATCACCTTTAAGCTTCAGTAACATTTTAGTCCAATTTATTTGAAGGGCAGATTCTGCCTTGGAATGTTGCAAAATAATATGGGTGTCTGTCCTCGTTCTTACCACTTACTTACCACATACGGAGGAGCAAATGGATCGCGATGTCTGGTTAGAATGAGGCAGCGAGGAGTGACAAGGGGATCTGGCCGACGCTCGACGCTCAGAGGAAAGGCGAGACGGACATATAATCAGATTGCTACTGGAACTATTAGTATAGGAACTCTTCGCTGGTTGCTGAGGATGGGGACAGTGCGCTTGTGGGAATGTCCCGAATGCTGTGATGTCGGTTCCTAAATCAATCAATCAATCAATCTTAGCACTTGGAGCATAGAGCTAATTTATTATTATTTTTTTTTGGGGGGGGGGGGGTGGGGGGGGGGGCGGGGTGTGTGGGAGTCACCACACCATGTTTTTACATGTACTATATCTCTTGGAGTTTAGAGCTAGTTTTTTTTTTTTTTTAGTCACTGCATATTTTTATTTACAGGTACTCTGATTTCTCTTTACGAAGTATACATCTTTTGAATTTTAAGAATGTTATGTGTAACTTTGCCGATCTCCCTGCCTGGCTAAGTAGTTAACGACTTTCTCCGTAATCCCGTATATCCATGTTTTGAACGCAGCTGCATGAAATTCGGTTGCGGATCGCGTCGCGTTGGTTACTTACGGGGGTATGTGAGCCGATCGTCCAGAAAGCAATGGCAAACTACTGAGCGTAATCTTGCCAAGACATCAACAGCAACTGAAAATATGTTGGCGTTGACTGCAATGTCCTGTAAAGGGATATGCGAAAAACAAATTGTGTAACTTTATATCTTATAAACAAATAATTTTTGCGGCCTTTTTATATAGTGAAAATCACAACATGGAGACAGGATCTCATTTCACCACGTGTATATCTATATTAAAGATTTCTCTATCACGGATTATTCAAACATAACAGTGATAATAATTTTATCGTTGTGATTTCGAATGTTTTCACCGCGTGTAGATCTGGATTAAAGATTTTCTCTGTTGCGTATTATTTAAACACATCAGCGATAGTAATTTTGTCGTGGAGGTGGAAAGGAAGCATATGCAAGGAATGAGTGTGTGCTTGCACTATGCCATAAATGTTATATTATTAGTTTTTTCCCCCCGCACATGTATCACTTAACACTAACAAACGGCAACGCTTTGTAATATATACAAACAAAAGAAACATGCATTACACCTTGTAAATAATCAGGCTACGAAGAGCGTGTATGGTTTTCCTGTATGTGACTTTTTCGCCGTGTACTCGTTTCTTTTCTATTTCATTTTCCTTTGTTTTGTGATGTTCTCCAATGTCTTTCGTTCTTTCTTTCTTTTCTAGTATGGATCTTGTTGGTGAAAGACTGGTGGTAGTCGAAGATTTCAGTTGCAACCAGACATTGGGGTATGCTCTCCGTTGACTCAACAAACAGTCGGTACTAATCGAGCTAACTGTCCCATTCAAATGGGGAGTCGAGTAGCAGCACGCTTACAAGATGAAAAAGTACAGCGAGATGGTCGCAAAACGGAGACAAGAAGGATATACCGTCAGGCTATTCGCAGTTGAGATAGGCGCAAGAAGCCTTGTTTTCAACTATGCGAACGACGTGCTAAAACAGTCAGTCAGTCGACAGATTTTCCTCATTGCAGAGCGCCTCGATTACTGATTTTACATCTGTCAATAGCACCACAGGTTGAGTAGGCCTACCATGGTTGGTATTTAGTAATTTCTCTGTTGCTATCTTGATTGCCTAAATTTCTGCATCATAGCTATGGCAGTACTTTCCTGTTGGAACTCGGGCCGTGTCCCTAGTATTATTTGGATATTTTATGTACACTCCCGCTCCTCCATTTCGAACAGCATTGTTTGCTGACGCATCTGGGTAGACTCGGATCGAGAGGTCCTGTGGGTATTCTTCATCAATGAAGCTGAGAGTGGATGTTCTGAGCTGTACACTGTTCTGTCCTTCTTGTCAAATATTCCTCTCACTTTTGTCTGGATTTGTAGTGATAGTCTATGTTCATCTTTCCATGGAGTTCGTTCTGGAATAGTTGTCAGGGGGATACCAACTGTGGGCAGATCGGTGGTTTCTCTGCAGAGTCGTTTGGCTTGGTGGATAAAACTACTTCTTTTCAATCGCCCCATAGCTAAGTTTTCAAATCGGTCCTTCATAGGGTGGCATGGCAAGCTGATTAACTTTTCTGCTTGTGTTTTCGTATCTCTGCGCTCTCTCAGTGCTTGTGTCCTCCCCATTTTCTCCATTGCTACTATAGGGGTTGATCTCGCCCCTCTTGTGGTGACTCTAAGTGATTGATTTTGTACCTTGTCTAACTCTTGTAGTGTGGTTTTTGATGCTGAACACTACGAAGTTGACCCGCATTCCAGGTGTGGTCGTATGCTCTTTTGATAAACTTTGCTAAGTATTTTCCCACTGGCTCCCCATGTGGTTCCACTAAGCTTTCTAATGAAGGCTATTTTCCTTGTGGCTTTTGCTACTGCTTTTTTTATGTGTTTTCTCCATGTCAGCCTGGCATCAAATGTTACTCCAAGGTATGTTGGTTCTTTATCTTCTCTTTGGGATGTTCTATTTATCTGGATGAAGCTGCCTTTTGTTTTGGAGAGAGGGTAAATAGAGCGGTGCTGCACTTGTCAGTGTTTATGCTGACACACCATCTATCCGCCCATGCAACAAACGTATCTACAGCCCTTTGTAGCGATATGGTGGTCACTGATGCATGTTCATTTGTGCTCCACAGAACCAGGTCATTAGTGTACATTGCCACTTTAACTCCATACGGCATACGGTAGATTAGCAATAAGATCATTGATGACGATTAGAAAAAGTGTGGGGGACAAGACTCCCCCCTGGAGAACACCGTTGCGCAATAGTACTTTCTTACTTTTGAGTCCGTCTATCTGTACTCGGGCTCTTCTGTTGTGCAAGTAATGCTTTCACCCATGTGTACATTCTTCCATTGACTTTACAGTTTCTCAGTTTCCCCATTAGACCTTCTTTCCACACTTAACTTAACTTGGCTGGCTCGGCAAAACTTGGTGGAGTACTGATGCATGACAAGACAGACGTGGTTGCGGCCTTGTGGGAGCACGTGTACACCTCGGAGGAGCAAATGGATCACCATAGCTCGACGCTCAGAGGAAAGGCGAGACGGACATATAATCAGATTGCTACTGGAACTATTAGTGTTAGAACTCTTCGCTGGCTGCTGAGGATGGGGACGGAGCGCTTATGGGAATGTCCCGAATGCTGTGATGTTGGTTCCTAAATCAATCAATCAATCAATCCACACTATGTCTGTCCACGTTATGGACAGACCAGAACAGGTCATTCTTCTGCGCCTCAGAACAGGACACAATAGATTACGCAACCACTTGTATACAAAATTCAAGATCGGTGACTCAGCCATGTGCACATGTGGTTTGGCGTCGCAGACAGCAGAGCACATACTCCAGGATTGCCCAAACTACAACATATCCAGGCGAACCTTCTGGCCTAGAGAGACAACAGTGGAAGATAAACTCTATGGACCGTTGAATGAACTAAAAAAGACTGTTAGATTCATACAAGAGACAACATTGCAGTTATAAACATAATTCAGGCGAACGAAAGAAGAAGAAGAAGAAGAAGAATCCACACTTAACGCATTTAACATCAGCGCACATATTTCAAGTCGCAATTTTAAAATACCGATAGAAAGGAAACAAAAAAAATCTGGTATAAAATTTGCCTGACTTAGCAAACAGACGTTATGTACGTCTCACTGGCAGTACGTGTTAGTGTTAGTTGAGACGGCTGTTTATTGGTCTTTTTCCCCACAATTAATTGTTACTCGTAGAGTACACGACTTCAAGATGTATGGTCAAGAAGAAGGTATTTCTTTATAATATTAAATGTTTGATCTGGTTTGATGAATAATAATATTATTAATATGCAGACAATTGTTGAACAAATTTGTTTTGAACCTACCTATTTTCGATAACAGTAATGTGACCATTATGTGAGAAAATAAAAAAAAAATATACGTGTAAAAACAAAAAAAAAAAGAAAACATTAAAAGGTATATTTTGAAACAAGTAGAATTAAGCATTTCGGAACAATAGAAAGCTTTAAAATGAATCACTGGAAACTAAAAATTCGTTTACAGTAAAATATTTAATTATTTTTATTTAGCAATTAAAAAAAAAAAAACTCCAGATAAACTTTAAAATGTAAATAAAATGTTTTTTATTTTTTAGTGTCCTATCATGATTTTACATTTGAGTATTTATATTTACTAATGAGACCACCACAGTAGATAGGCCTTGAAAAACAACATCTAATGGTACCTCAATGATGCCTGTATGACTGTATGTCAATTCTAAGTGAAGATAGCATGTTCCATCGTGCCCTTACCGGAAATGAAAAAAAAAAGGTGATATATGGAGTCACCCCGTTATGATTCACCTTGTCCTGCAAAATGCTATGTATAGACCATGCATTCTTTCGACATCATTCATTCATTCACATATCACGTAATAAGAACACACGTCAACCTGGGTTTTCCAGGAAAGGCTTGTCCAATATTCCGTGCACGGCGATTGGTTGAAATCATGGTGACCTTTTATATAAATAAAGATATATTTTATACTTACCATAATAAATTTTTTTTGGCGCTGTTAATAGACGTACATAAATTTTAGATGGATTTTCAAATTCTCCATCCAAATTTACATACATTTGGAAAGTTTCATTGCAAAATAAGCTTTACTCATCTCATCTCATCTCATCATGTTCCTCTTGTATCTTGCGGTGTCGAGTTGAAGTATAAACTTCGTGAGAGTGCCCAGTTATGGGCTTCGTATATCGACATTCCCATGGATTCTGCTATTCCCTCCGTCCAATGTTTACGTGGTTGGCCTCTTCCTCTGTTTCCATCTGGTCTGTACATCATTGCTTGTTGTGGCATGCTGTTGACTGGTAACCTACTTGCATGGCCAAACCATTTGACTTTCTGCTTTCTAATAAAATCTACAGCAGCTTTAACCCCCACTTTAGTCCTGATTTCTTCATTTCTGATCTTATCTCTTCTTGATACGTTGAGTATTCTTCTCAGGAACCTCATTTCTGTTGTTGTAATAAGCTTTACTCGTGGATGAAAACAAACTTTTCTGCGAGGACGTGCCTTTGTGAATGGGGAAACGCATGGCCATGGGCCATGGCGACTGTGCATGCGCATATCGATCGGAATGGCATGTACACTTTCACTCTGTAACACTCAAAACGTGCAATTTGAACTACTAAAGTCTGGGAAGGTTAACCCGGTCAACAAATGCCCACAGATGTCGGATGTGTCGGCCTAACGGCGCAAGAACACAGCTCTGCTGTAAACAGGCACAACGCAATCAAGTCCGAAAAAAAACTCTGGATGAACGCAGAAGAAGAACTACTAAAGTTAAAGAAAATACAAGTTCGAAGATTAATAATAATTTTTTGTACACTTGTACTATTTTTTAATCATTTAACATGACGGAACATATTTTTGAAGTCAGTTTTTATAATCCGCTTATGACCCATTGGTTGAGACCTCGCACATGGAAAAAAATGGAAATGCCAAATGGACACACTGAACCGTAATTAATTTGTTTTCTGCCGCTTTCAATAGAAAACCATTAATTGTAAATGGATTTTCAACTTCTGCATCCAATTGTATAGTTTCTACGATGATGTTACGATCATGAGTGCCTTTGTGAATGGGAAACGCAAATTGGCGGCCAGTATTTGCCTATATTACAAATCTTTGTGGAGTAATCATTGTATTCTCGTTAGCATAGTTGTAAGTAACCTGCCTGGTGAACACAATGGCTGTTCTGCGCTGTACACTGTTCTGTTCCTCCTTGTCAAATATTCCTCTCACTTTTGTCTAGATTTGTAATGATAGTCTATGTTCATCTTTCCATGGAGTTCGCTCTGGAATAGTTGTCAGGGGGATACCAACTGTGGGCAGATCGGTGGTTTCTCTGCAGAGTCGTTTGGCCTGGTGGATAAAACTACTTCTTTTCAACCGCCCCATAGCTAAGTTTTAAAATCGGTTCTTCATAGGGTGGCGTGGCAAGCTGATTAACTTTTCTGCAAAATTTTGAGTTAAAATTATACGCAAAGTATTTCAGGATCTTCACCGGTGCTATGGAGTTCGTGCACTGAGCTGAGTTTCTCCAGACTCAGGCTTGAGTTAGGAGTAGAATGGAGCACTTATGGGTTACACCCGTGTGCTGTGATGTTGATCCATCGACTAAACTTATCTGAACTAAACTTAATTCTTAATTAAATTCCCATTACATATGTAATGTTGACCTATACAGTTGAGTGTACTATACAGATATACAGCCACCATAAAAACAGTCAATATTTCAAGAAGTTTTCTAGTCTTATCTTCAGGCTCTAACATGAAATATGAAACACTGGAAACATTTTGGAACACATATCTCTCCTAAATCATTTATTTTCTTCTTCTTCTTCTTCGTTCATCCGGAGTTTTTTTTCCCGGATGTGATTGCGTTGTGCCTGTTTACAGCAGAGCTGCGTTCTTGCGCCGTTAGGCCGACACATCCGACTTCTGCGGGCATTTGTTGACCGGGTTAACCTTCCCGGGGAATCATTTATTTTCAATTTCAGTGCTTCCTAGCTGATTTTCATATGCTGGTTTGGAGACAATGTTGTTTCCATTTATTCTTTGGTTTTGATAAATCATACTTCATGATTCTATCTTAAATTCTATTAAGAAGTTTTATTTGAATAGTGCCAGTCTCAACATTCAGCTCAAAATGGTTTCAAAAAGCATTGAGATAGGCGCTATTCATCTCCTAAAATGTATTCTGTATTCATCATCTTTCCTGTGTGTTTTACTGAATGCATGTTTAGGAAACTAAGCATTTCTTATCTTACTTTTAGTTTATTTAATATTTAAAGTGAAATATTATAATGTATTGTTTAATGTTGTTTTTTTCTCTTTGCACTCACCGACTATTCTATTAGATTCTTGCTTCAAGAACAATTAACATTGGCAGAACACGATTAGTTTTTGGGATTGCAAAAGTCTTTCATAATCGCTAACAGGTTATTTCTAACATTTGTGTTTGTTTGTTTTCGTTCACGTATCCTTTACAGGACATCACTGTTGACATCAGCATCTTTCAGCTGATTGTTGATTTCTTGGCAAAATTGCGCTCTGAAGTTTACCATTGCTTTCTGAGCGACTGGCTCACATACCCCGTAAGTTCCGATGTGGCTAGAATCGCCACCGATTCTTGTGCACGTCATGTTACTCACGAGAGTATACAGGATTATGGAGAAAGTCGCTAACACCTAGGCCAGGGGGACTGGCTATTTCTGACATATTTCTCTGTAACTTGATAAAAAGAAACCTCTTAAAATATGTTTTAACATTGATAATTTGTTTGATATGATCTTTGCTTGTTTTATTAATATTTTTTTTAAAGTATTTACTACGTGTTCTTAGCTACCTCTTGTTCTTATAGTCAATGTGTGTTTAGTCTTCTGTTTCATGTACTGCCAATCATTATTCCCTGGCATGATGTCAAACTTTCCAACATCTTCTCTCTCTGTCTCTGCCTGCCTCTCCTTCCCTCCAACTTTTTCATGATGTACCTCGAAAACAGATAATTTGTATATGTGCTGCTTTTATCGAAACAAATAAGTAAGTAAATAGTTTGCTTTAAGCAAGCAGAGAATTGAAATTATCAGTTGTTCTTTTGCA
The DNA here is from genome assembly GCA_014155875.1 of Cepaea nemoralis. Taxonomy (NCBI): domain Eukaryota; kingdom Metazoa; phylum Mollusca; class Gastropoda; order Stylommatophora; family Helicidae; genus Cepaea; species Cepaea nemoralis. Next base: position 102,709 of record JACEFZ010002943.1, read on the forward strand.
GAGATGTATGATCAAGATGATGAGAGTGATGAAATCACGATGGACTTGTGGCAGGAAGCTTGTTGGATTGTCATCAGTTCATACTTTGATGAGAAAGGTCTTGTGCGACAGCAGCTGGATTCCTTTGATGAGTTCATCCAGATGTCTGTACAGAGGATAGTAGAGGATGCACCGCCTATTGAGCTTCAGGCTGAAGCTCAGCATACAACAGGCACAGTGGAAAACCCTGTAAGCTTTGTATTTAAGTGTCAGATAATTTGTGGATAGTTTCATATGATTGAATTTTGCAGATAAGGTTAACAGTGAGATGAATCCCCATCAAACTGATCCTCCTTAGTTACCTTCTGCAATACTCTTAAGTTGAGTTGAGTCAAGAACAGGCAACACAGCATTCAGGACATTCCCATACATGTTCCATTCTCATCTTCAACAGCCAGCTAAGAGTCCCAATAGCAGTGGTACCAGTAGCAGTTACTGGTTACTGATTGATTACGTGTCCGATGACCTTTCCTAGGAGTCCTGAGTGTTGACCAGATCCTCTAGTCACTCCCTTCAGTGTGCAATACTCTTGGTGGGTTATAGTGTTACGATGCTTTGCGTCCCATATGGGCCTCACTAACACATGGAAGGCTGAAGGACTTAAAACAGTACCAAACATAAGTGCCTGCTCCATGGCGAAGAGGTTATGGACGCAGTTTGTAATCCTGCATACTGCGTTCAAAACAAAACTGCGTTATGGTATAGGGGCCAGTCGTTCAGAAAGCAATGGCAAACTACTGAACATAAAGCTTGCCCAGGAATCAAGAACAGTCAAAAAATGCTGGTGTTGATTGCAACGTCTAGAAAGGATATGCAACTAACTTGTTAACCAAATATAAACTCGCCCGTGTGTTACCGGGATCCATAAAGAAAGAGCATTAGCACCGTATCCTACCATGCATATTGTAAGAGCCAACTACAGAGGGTTGATGTGAGACTGGCTGCCTTATCCCATATACAACTTGAGCTGTAAAAGTCTACAAAGGCCTTGGTGTGAGTTGGTTAAAGGTCTATACTTCATTGGAAGATGAAAAGAACAACAACAAACTTAAAATATTGAATGGTAACATCACATCAATACTGCTGTACGGATTAGAAGTATAAAACTATATCTCAAATAAGTTACAAACATTCATTAATGGTGCCTGTGCCAGAATGGTATATTGAATCTTGGGGGGGGGGGTTATGGAGAGAACTTGAGAACATATTCCTGTGAATTGGGAGATGTGGAAAAGATGCTGTCATTAGATATAACACATGAAGAAAAGAGGACGTCCAAGAAAGAAGTATTTCATACAGACCTTCAAGGTCACATTAGTTAGACTTAGCCGAGCTGAAGAGAACTGCTGAGAAAAGATAAGAATTGAGTGGTTATAATCAGATGACATCAACATCACTTTTTGTACTGATCGACATGAAGAACATTTAAGACAGAGGTCTGTGGAAATACAAGAATGCCTACGTAATTTCTCAGGAACATGATGATAAAGATATTTGGTTAACTGCACTGGAAGTAGAATGCTAAAATTATTCCTTGGGTCACAGAGATCTCAGGACCAGGATATTGATCAATTCCTTCGAGTACTTCTAAAAAGTGTGGTCCACACACAGATTGGGCTAACAGTCTGGCTGACTTTAAAGGATCACTATGCTTACCCACAGATGTGAAATTGAAGTGCGTATCTCGCACAGCCCAATGGTTCTTGCCCATGAGGAGGGTAAGGAGAACTCTGAAAGAAAGTTTCTTGGGAGGAAAGCCCCTACATGCGACATTTTCAGGACTCAGGCAACCTGAACATTAATGCATCAGTCTCAGAAGTGAAGACTTAGTCTTCCTGAGGATTTTTAACCAACCTGTGCCATTCTCCACATGATTGGCAATAGAAAACTTGTTCACCTTTTGTTGTAGTAACATTCTGCGGTTACATTATAATTGTATGTGTGTATTATTTTTGTTGCTAATATTGTAATAATTTATTCAACATTCTCAGAAATAGAAGTACGAAATACATTTAATTACACCTTGTTTGCTCTCTTCCATTCAACTTCAGTATTAGTCATTAGTGTTAGTTGCGGTGTCTGATGTCCTGCACTTTATTTGTTTGTTTCTCAACTATTCAACACCAATTGTTGCTGAAATCTTGCATGGTTTTCTTTTCAGCCTCGCTATGTGCTAAAGTTTGAGCAGATTTATCTGTCTAAGCCAACTCACTGGGAAAAAGATGGTGCACCAAGTCCAATGATGCCTAATGAAGCCCGTCTTCGAAATCTGACGTAAGTTGAAATGTCTGATCAATTTTGCATGATAATTTTTTGCTAATTTTTACTTCAATTTTAATGTTTCAGTACTAATAATATATTTTGCATTTCTGTCTCCTTATCTTCCCTTTGTCAAGGGAGTCTCCATGGTGAAGTGGTTACACCGCCTACCTCAGGCCGTGGAGGTTTTGATTCTGAGCCGCATTGTTTGGTTTATTGAGTAAAATTTTCTCAGAGGCTCCTGAGGGTTATTGCCCGAGCTACGGAGTGTGTGCTTTGTGAGACACTTTCAGCAGGACGCCATGCGGAAAGAGACAGAGCCATATGGGATGAAAAATGGTGCAATGAAGTTGATCCTCATGCCTTTAAACCGTTTCCCTTTGTCAGTTATGACACGGGCACTGCCTGAAAATTACCGCTTGTTAGCATCTGTGCAATTATGACACGGGCACTGCCTGAAAATGACCGCTTGTTAGCATCTGTGCAGTTATGACACGGGCACTGCCTGAAAATGACCGCTTGTTAGCATCTGTGCAGTTATGACACGGGCACTGCCTGAAAATGACCGCTTGTTAGCATCTGTGCAGCAGATAATTAGCATCATCTTTTTGGTGGTCTGAACACCTGATTCTCACGTGATTCTGTAATATGTAATTTTAAATACTTGCTATATACTGCATTTTTAAATTAAATATCTGTGACCAGTGGTTTGCTTATTTTGCTTTTCTTCCCAAGTTTAATGCTGTTTCCTGGTCCAGTGAGTACTCTATTCTTTTTCCATGAACAAATTTACACCAGTAAAATTGACTAGCAAACTTCAGCCCAATAAATGCCTAACAAGTGTTGCTGTTTCTAAGTTTTTCCAGCCTTTCTAAATGAAATCAATATGTGGGTGTCTACTGCTACAAGATTTACCTTATTGTGAGCGTAACCGTTATTAGTACCATCACTGTAATGCCATGTCCATCCAAGACTGCTAAAGGAAGCAAAGAATAAGTAACACTGTAAACTATCTTGCATGTGGTAAGAGGCAAAAAAGGAGAGTTGGTGGGAGATTGACTACCTCATCTTGTAGAAACCGTTTGCTGCAAAATTCAACCAGTTTTAAAGAAGTCTATAAAAAAATGAAAACAACTCGGTCAACCAAGATGAAAGGAGGCTTGTGATGCGGAGAAAGCCATAAGGAACCTGGATCGTTAACTTCATGACAGTAGAATAAAGTCAATATTTCCATAGACAGCGTTTTTTTTTTTTTCATATTATTCTTCAGGCAGCCTATATGTTCATTGTATAGTTTGCAAGGAACATTTTATAACTGGTGGAAAATTCTAGGAGTCTTCTTCCATGATCTTTGATTTTTTTCCCAGCCCCACACCTGTAACCTAACATCTGTGATCTAATAAGCAACCAGCAAGGGTTGGCATGAGATTAGCAGCACTATAACCTACCACCTGTGTTCTTAGAAGCAACTAATAAGGATTGGCATGAGTCTGGCTACCTCATCCAATAGAAAACTTTCTCTGCTAAATTCAACCAATCATGAACAAGTCTACAAAGAAGGCCTATGTTCTATTGGGAGATGAAAGGCAGAAGGATAAAAAGGTAGCAGTGAAAGAAAAATGTACTCACGAGAGTAGAAATAGCAAGACTGAACCGTGATGGATCTATGAAAGGAAATTAACTCAATTGGACCTGAACTCAACTGAATTGTAATTGTAAAAAAAATACCTATATATAAATATCCTTTTTTGTTCTGTTTTTATTGCCGATGATAGATAGCACACATTTTTCACTAAAAGTACCTTAATTAATTACTCTTAATTTACAATTTACAGCTATTCCGCTCCCTTGTATGTGGATATCACCAAGACAGTGATAAAGGAAGGTGAAGATCCAGTGGAGACGATGCATCAGAAGACATACATTGGCAAAATCCCCATCATGTTGCGTTCCACTTACTGCCTCTTGAGTGGCCTTGCTGACCGTGATTTAACAGAGTTGAATGAATGCCCACTAGACCCCGGCGGCTACTTTATCATTAATGGTTCAGAAAAGGTGCTGATTGCTCAAGAAAAAATGGCCACAAATACAGGTATGGGTGATCACTCGGTGTGTAGTATAGTTGTAGTTGATTCATAGACCTATTTAAGGGAAAGCCACGGCTGAGAGGTTATGTTGTTCACCTCTAGCTAGAAGGTAGAGGGTTCGAAGTCATCATGGGGCTGGCATTTTTTCACAAACTATTGGTACGTGGCTTATGACTGTCCCTACCAGACGAGGATGTACTAAGACAATCATTAACGTCGTTCACTGCCTCTGATATGTGATTAGTCATGAAATCTTTGGAAGCTAATTTCATGATCCACATGAGGATCTTTTACCTCCGCCTTTGACAGCCATTTCCAACTGTCAGGACAAATGAGTGTTGCTCTGCTCAGCTGTAGAGTTGTCCACTTATCCCGGTGCATACTCGGTCCCCAGGGCTGTATTTGCCACACCATGGTGTGTTTCTCATCCTCTATCACGGGGAGGTGCAGTTGGGACTTTCCCTTTCTAAAGTTATGGTCTATGATGGCCAAAACTCTCCAGTACTTTTAGAGGATTTAGAAGTCTCTGACGCTGTTAAACGTATGAAGAAAGGAAAAACAGCTGGGCTATATGGAATCACAAAGAAGAATTAGCACTGGGAGAATTTGGAGTAGATGTATTAACCAAAATGTTGCATGATATTTTCAATAGCAGTGAATATTTACCTAGTAATTGCAGAAATCTGTATTTATAGCTATATCAAAAAGACCAGGAGCTATTGAATGTGAAGATTTTCATACAATTAACCTCACAAACCATGTCACTAAGCTACTACTAAGAATTATAATGAGAAGAACAAGAAAGAAAATAAAAATAGAAATTGGTGAAAAACAGTATGGATTTGTGGAAGGAAAGGGTACAAACAATGCAATATATACATTTAAAAAAAATTTAGTTGCATGTCCTTCACAGGACGTAGCAGTCAACCCAAGCATTTTGACTGTTCGTGATTCCTGGGCAAGTTTTACATTCAGTAGTTTGCCATTGCTTTCTGAACGACCGGCACCTATACCTTTTTCGAAAAAAACCAGCTCCGCTGTGTTTTGAACCTGAGTATATGGGATTACAAATCGCGTCCGTAACTCCTTCGCCGCGGAGACTGGTAATATTTCATTCTGATAGTTCATTTCATGTGCATGGTGATTTATATAGTGTTTGCACTAGTTTTATATACATGCTTACTATAGCATGAGAATTTTACTAAACAGGTAATTAAATTATGCTGAATTTGTGATTGCTACTTGAATATGTTTGTATTCTGTGTCCACAGTATATGTCTTCCAGCAGAAGGATTCCAAGTATGCTTTCAAGACAGAAATTCGTTCCTGTCTGGAACATTCTTCTCGTCCAACTAGTACATTGTGGGTGAACATGATGGCAAGAGGAGGACAGGTTGTTATGGTCTACAACTGGCCATTTTACTAAAGCTTGAATGTTTTTGTGGATTTCTTAATTCAGTAGCAAGTAGCACACACTTCAGAGTGGGATGTTTGCAAAGAGTAGTTCACAGTGGAATTTTAGCAAAGAATAGTATGCTATGCTGTGACAGTGGTTAGTGTGCTTGTTAAGACAATGGTTTAGGATCAATCCCCAGCAGACAGAATCATTTTTTCAACAGTACAGCTCGGATCCACCCAGCCTCATAAAAATGGGTCCCAGTTTTAATAATTTATAGTGAAATGTCTGGGAAGGACAGGTGAGAGGAAGGGTGCTGGATACCCCGCCTCATATGTTGTGGCCTAACACTTCACACCCCAATTTAAGTATCAGCCATGGGACTGCCTTTAGCTTATAGCTAATTATAAAAGCTGGTTTAAAAATGTATTAAGTGTAGCTTAAATAGGATATATCCATGGATTTGTGGAAATAAAAAATCTGAGGATTGTATATCTCCCACTGATCATGGGGTAGTAGATAAAATGTCTAGCCTTCTTAGATGAAAGTAAAAAACTAGGAGGACCTTTATCCATGTTACTCGTGTTAAAAACGCCAGTTGGAAAGAGTACGTCGAAGAGATTGCTTCTGAGGTTACTGAAAATTAGGAAACTTAGAGCTGATTATTTATAGCACGTAATGCTACAGAATGTGTTTACTGTGAAAAGAACCTCCTTCAGTGATTATCCGAGGAGACTGTCTCTGTATGTATCAGTTGACAAAATGCAATAAACGTGCTCTTTATTTTATAGATATTCCACATGCCAGTGATGGCGGTCAGCATGGCTGAATGGATACGAGTGCTCGCTCTTAAACTTCCAGTGTGCTGATACCGAGATAGTGGGTTCGACCCCTTGTACCAGTTAGTCGGACTAAAATGTTGACTTATCGTCCTTGACTTGGGGACTTAAATTACAAGCACCACTGAAGTCAGAGTGGATTTGCCTAATGACAAGGGACACTGGGAAAGCTAATCCACACACAAAAATCAGTCCAGTGCACTAAAAGTAGCTGCAAGTGTACGGGCGATGCTTGAGTTCAAAGCGAGCGAACGCAAAAAAAAAATGAAATGCCAGAATGTGGATTCAACACTACTGCTAATAATGAGGAGCTCAAAGCTAGCCGTGTATCTAGGGTTGTGTGTCATGAGCTCAACCCCCATTATCTTAACCCTTTACAGGGCAGACGCTTGTCCGTTTTGTAGCCCTGAACGGGCAAGATTTTTTCAGGTTCTGTAAAAATTTCGGGTCGCGTTAGTAAAAACATCACAAACAAGGTGTTAGTCAACCGATTTTAGTTAAATAAACAACACAATGAAGGGAAAAGCATGCAGAATATGTTACTCACGTGATTGTTGCCGGTAATCCATATATGAACACAAATATTTACGAAATACGGCATGTTGTTTGTGATTTTCCGTCATCTATACGGCAATTTACAAACACATTTTCAGAATCATAATCACTTTCTTTAAAGTCCGACTCACGACTGCTAATGCAAAGTAACGCTTTGCACTGATATCTAGCTCCGATTAATAATCAACTTCGTGCCCTTTAATGTCATTTAAATTGAACAGAGCGAAATCTCGGCTATCACTTGAAGAATCGCCAAAATCCATTTTGAAAAACAGCGTAAAACTCCCAAAAACTATCAAAACAAGTCCGTAAAAGTCTGTTCAAAGTCATTGTAGCGTGTTTACAAATGGCGGCCACGTTGTCAAGCTATGGGCGAAAGTGAAAGTAGCCGACGGAAGTGTCGGAAAGCCGAGAGATCGCGTTTTTACAATGCATAATAGTATCGGCCGTTACGCTCGTATTTAGAGACCGGCCGGTAACGGACACTACGCCTTGTAAAGGGTTAACTAACGCTTAGTATATAAAATAACAGCTTATTTAGTTTAGTTGGGTGTATGGCATTTTATCATTAAAAAAAAACTTCATAGCTGTGTGTGTGTGATAGAGAGAGAGAATGAAGAAACAAAATATTTTCAAAGGGTCATAAATTGGTCATGCAAGCCCTTCCAATCACTCATCTTTCACACACCATCTGTCATGAATATTACATTTACATGAGAAAACAAATAGGAACAAACTTTGTGAAATGAATGCTGTAAACATACACCAAGCATAAACAATTCATATTTCAGTGTTGTGAGAGGAAGAGAGTTAGTTACTTATTTACTGACTGACTTACTGGAAGATTTGGTTTTAAATATTCTGGTTTTGCTTTCTCAGGGATCGAAAAAGAGTGCCATTGGGCAGAGAATCATTGCTATCCTACCATATATTAAGCAGGAGATCCCCATCATCATTGTGTTCAGAGCCCTGGCCTTCGTGTCAGACAGGGACATCCTGGAGCACATTATTTATGATTTTGATGATCCTGAGATGATGGAGATGGTATGTTCACTTTATTTACAAAAACAGTTCATAATAATGATTGACTCAGCTTACCTTCACAGAGCATCTCAATTTAGGTCTGTCTTTGTTTTTCTGCTTCAGTTCATCCCTCCTCATTTTTCATCCATCTCTTTCCATCATTTCACCTATCTTAGTTGCTAGTTGTCTTCAAATAATGTAACTTATCTCATTCCTGCTCTGCCCATACTAAAGTATTTGTGTTAATATTCTTTTCTTCATGTACAGTTTTATTCTGCTCTTTGCTACATTTATCAACGGTGTTAATAAAACATATCGGTAAAAGTATATTTTTTCCCTAAATAATGAAAATATGAGGAACAACTAACTTCAGTAATATAAGAATGCAGTTAATACAGTATTGATTGCAGACAATTAACAAGGTCTGCAGCATTTAGTGGATGCTGCTATTGTACACAGTAAGCCACTTGGATTAAAATTAAATTCTAATAAAACTGAAAATAGGGTCGTCTCCAAGAAGAATGCAATACCACAGTGTAACATCCAAGCAAATGGGACAATTCTTAAACAGGCAGATCGGTGAAACTATCTTACAACAGCCGTAACATTTTATGGAAGATGCCTAGAAGAGATTAGAAAAAGAATCACCATGGCAAAATAGCCTTTAGCGTGATGGAAAACATATCGATAAGAAGCGATTAGATGCAGTGAGAAAATGTGTTAAAGTGCTGTGTAGAACCTATACTGTTGTATATATGTGAAACATGGACAGTAAGAAAAGCTGAGAAAATTCAATAGCAGTGGAAATGTGATTGTTGAGGAAAATTGAAAGAATGTTATGAACAAATTGAAAAACATATGAAAACCATAAATTGATTGCAGAAATTAGATGTAGACAGTTAAGATGTGTTGTGAACACAATATGAGGAGAAATAAACTTGAAAACTTGGTGACAGTTGGCAAACTTGGTGGAAAAAGAGCAAGAGAAAACAATATAAATACATAGATGGCTTGGCAACATGGCATAATCAGGACAAAAACACAGACCTGATTGGAGTTTCTGGTGATAGTTCAGATAATGAACAATGACTGGCCACGGTTATTTGGCAGAGCACGTGAGTGATGATGATGAGGAGATATTGTAACATACTGTTCAGGAAATAGTAGCGGGTCTGGACAATACTCACAATGTAGAGGGAAAGCCAATAAAGTTGCTACACACTGAATACTCTCCATGAGAACTCTTTGGTAGTTTTTGAAGAGGGAGACAGAGCGTGTGTGGTAATGTTGCAAGTGCTGTGACATCGATTCTTAAATACAATATACAGCATTCTTTGGGAAATATTTTAATTTTATCTGTGTTGACGTGCATCAGGTAATTCTACCATTAAATTCATCTTCAGGTCAAGCCCTCTCTGGATGAAGCTTTTGTCATTCAGGAACAGAATGTAGCTCTGAACTTCATTGGTGCTCGAGGTGTTAGGCCCGGTGTCACAAAGGAAAAACGAGTTAAATATGCCAAGGAAATTTTACAGAAGGAAATGTTGCCACACGTTGGTGTCAGTGAGTTTTGTGAAACAAAGAAAGCCTATTTCTTGGGGTAAGTGTTTTGTACAGCAGTCTTGTAATACAACCAGCTAAGTAAGCCTTTTTCACCATATGAGTTATGAAAGTCTGCTTTTGAAAATCAAGAAAGTAGAATCTAGTATATGTGAGGTCTGGTCTGTTTCGCAAGATCAGTCCCATATCTAGCGTTCACTGTCTCAGATGGCTATGTGAGGTGCACCAAATTGGGATCTTCCCAGCCAACGCAAGTTAGCAAGGCAGGCGTTTTGAGAATGTAACCGCATCATGCAGCTAGGGTTGTGGTTTGAGCGGGCAAAAGAGCAAATTTGTACGACTGTTCGACAAAGTCTCGATAAGCGCCCACTCTCTCTCGATGAGTAGTGGGCCTGCAGTCAGTAAGCTGGTATAGCTTTTCGGTCAGTCCTGCCGGTGTAGCTTGAAAGCTCGTCCCCCCTCGATGTGCCTCCACCTTGTCGCGGTGGGGGGACTTGAGTGTCCTAGTGACCCCAAGAGCTACGCCGACGGATGCAAAACTACATGTCTGACTGGTTTTGGGATAGGGGCCAGACCAAGAGAGACACAACCTGCTGCTCTGCAGGTAGACTGAGAATAGCAGTCAAAGTCTAAATCAGGGGCACGATGCTACTAAATTTGGTCCGGACACATACTCTAAGGCTCTCAGCTGAGGGATATGGCTGAACGCCTCTAAGCCATAAACACTCGGATGTGAGAGCTGGGAGGTGAGGTGCTAAGCATGCTACATGCTTAGTTCAGATACTTGTTCAAAGGTTCTCAGCTGGGGGATAAGAGGGATCCCCGGATGAGAGGGCCTGGCCATATTTCGCTCATTGAAACACGGAGGTCAGGTGCTGAGCCGGCAGCACATGTAGCCTACCTCGTGAGCGGTACTTAAGATAGCAACTGGCAGAGCGGTTTAGTCGCACAAAGAGGTTACAATGAAAGTCTGTATCTATACCCATAGAGTAAGCGTAGTCAAAGATGGAAAATACGTCTCAAAAACACGAAATGGAACACTTGGCTAGCGAATCCATCACGTGGTAGCCTGAAGCGAAAGCTTGATGAGTGGATGTCGCCCGCAGACTGCCTGTCCCTGGTTTGTGTGGGGAGCGACCAGTGGCAAAACGAAATGCCCAATACATGGAAGGAGGAAATAAAGCAGCCACGAGCAGGATGTGGCGACTCCTCGGGTGAGCCCAGTCTCAGAGCGCTATGTGCCGGCTCTGCATTTATGGAAGCCTCCTTGGATAGCAGGGAATGCCCATGGTCTGCCCATGCCTTCCTTTGAGGGTTAATCATGATGTCTTTGACCGTTCTATCTTGACCAGCTGAGATGTGGGCGACACCACAGCAGGAAAAGTCTATCGTCTCTCGAAACCTGGGAAGGCAAACCCATAAAAATGCCTGCTGAAGTCGGATGTGCTGGCCTACGGGTGCAGATAAATCAGGCACAACGCATAAAACGTCAGAGTGACATGTCTTTCATGCTAGGAACAGCTCTGACTACCTAGTTTTCAGAATAGCTCGTGTTCGGAACAGCTCTGACTAGATAGTTTTCCGAATGTTCGTCGTGCCTGGATCTATAGTCATGCTCTAACTATATTGTCTCCAGGCACAGCGACAAGCACATGTCCAAATCAAAAACTCGCTGCCATCTGCAGACCAGTCTGGTTTGTGCAGGAACGGCCTGGGGCAAATGAAATGCCCAATATATTGAAGTGAGGAATTAAAGCAGCCATGAGCATGACGTGACGATTCCCTCTGTGAACAGTTGCATCACAGAGGCTTGCAAGAACATCATGGTGAAGATTTATGCTGGGCTGCAGATAGTAGCTGAGAACTGGGCAGAGAGTGGCATCATGATTAGATGACTTCAGCATGTCTTGCGACTGACTAAGCTGGTGATAGTATTGTATGAGGGATGTATAAAGCGGTTGAGTCAAAGTGTTTGCTACCAGTGTGTCAGTGAATTATTAGCATCTGCAACATGCAAAATTTGTTCTGGGATACGGAGCATCTTTGGATTTGCCTAGAGTGTTATGATATTGATTTTTTAATCATCCAAAGCATGTTTGTGACTTGTGAATTAATAAATCCATGAAAGAGTGAATATATTTTATATTTATTTTTATTGTGGAATTTTCTTTCTTCTTAGATTTCTAATGCCTGTAATGTTGTTGTTTTCGAGCCAGTGGGAATCTTTTATTATGGTTCAAAGTATTAGCCCTTTAATATGTTATTATTTTGAGAGGATGCATTTATTGATACAACCTGACTTACAATTAGGATAAAGTCACCATTTAGTTCATATGTCTATCTCCATTTATGTGCTTGATGAAATAATGTATGTAGGGACGACATGTATGAAAAAGAGATAAGAAGGACAGAACATTGGACAGGCCTGCGTGCCCAAATTCCTAACCCTTTGAAAATAAAGTTTGTTTGTACTTTACATAAGCCTAAAAATAGTATAGTATCCTTGAAGACAGAAGCATTTGTATATGAATAGATTTAACTGTAATTATTTTCAGTTTCCACAGCTGAGTACTGAGAACTATGTTTGAAATATGTTCTGAGTACATCATTTCCCAACTTTGCATTGTATTTATGTCTGTAGGTACATGGTGCATAGATTGCTACTGGCAGCTCTAGGTCGTAGAGAAGTTGACGACAGAGATCACTATGGAAACAAGCGTCTAGACCTGGCAGGTCCATTGCTGGCATTCTTGTTCAGGGGGTGAGTGAGTTTTAGTGTGCGCTGTTGAATATTATTGTTTACTGGGCTGGTATAAAGAGGTGAGTACATTTGTGTAACTGGTAGGGAGCTATGCTGACAATATCATGAGCATGTTGGATGAGGGTTCAGAGCCTGAATTTGTCGTCTGCCAACAGAGGAAATGACTGGCCATCCATTCCTCTGTGCATGCTGGTCTACAAAATGAGATGGGTCTATTACAGTACAGACCTATAGTAGGTTCCTGCTTTTGTTGCATGTTTTTTAAAACAAAGGAACTGTATATGTTAGTTAGTTAGTTAGTCGACGGATCATCCTCATTGCGCATCAAACCATTCAGTCCATAAGTGCTCGGATCTCTTCCTCAGTAAATCCCGTAACGTGTAGCGGCTAACGACACCAGTTCTGTGTTGGTTTATTACTCTTCTTTGGCTTTCTGCATAGTGTTCTTGTTTGGCCACGCCTCTTTTAACTTGCTGTTCTCGCAGCCTGACCATGGTTGTAGATTCCCAGTCATCGCTTGGTTCTCGTAAACGAGCATACAGAATGTCTGCCTGGTCCATGGCATGTAAAAACATGAATACATTGTAATGTATAGGATAGCATATACATACTTTATAAAATGATTTGTTGATGTAATTTTTATTGTATTGTTAATGCTGTGACTTTGTAAACTAAGCATGACTTATTATGTTACTTTAATCCTTTATATCCAAACAGTTGTTACTTTAACCCTTTCTGCCCAAGCAGTTTTTACTTTAAAATAATAAATATGATAAATCTAAAGGAGTTGAAATAACATTGTTAGCAGTTGATGTAACAATTTGTGCAGAACCAATGTTACATAGAACCAGTGTTACAACTAAATGGAACAGAAGAAGCTTTGAAATACATTGTGATGATTGAAAAAAAAAATCATTGGCAAAAGAGGTAAAGGTAGAGAGAGAGAGAGAAATTAGGAAAGATGAGTTGAGATGATGGCTTGGAGGAATGTCATCAACTGATACACAACACCAAGGGTGGAGATCTGTGGTGATGCAGTTGGCAGGGCACATGATTATGTAATCCCCCACCCCCCCACTGTCACCAACTTTTGAACTCCAGCGTAGTCCACACTGGACTGGTTTTTGCTTGTGGGCCAACTTTTCCTATTACCTGTGTCTCTTCTCTCTCTCCCCCCCCCCCCCCCCCCCCCAAACCAGGCAAATCCACTCCTACTTCTGAGGTACTTGTGATTACGCCACCAAGTCATGTGAGAGGTCAGCATTTAAGTTCAACTGACCAGTGTAGGAACAGAACCCCTTACCTCCCCATCAGCACCCCAGAAGTTTAAATTGCAAGTACTCTTAACCTTTTAGCTGTGCGACTTCCGGATGGTTTTTTTTCTTTTTCTTTTTGCACTTGCTCACTTTGAACTCAAGCGTAGTCCATATATACTGCTTATAGTGCTGGATTGAATTTTGCATGTGGTTTAGCTTTCCTTATTAATAGTATCCTTCGTATTCAGGTGAACCCACTCCGACTTCAGAGGTACTTGTAATTTATGTCCCCAAGTCAAGGATGATAGATCAACATTTTAGTCCAACTGTCTGGTGAAGGCGTTGAACCCCTTACATCGGCATCAGCACACTGGATTTTATCAATGCAGTCATAATAGCTAGCCTTATTGTAACCTAATGGAAACATAACGTGTAAATAGTTTTCTTCTTCTTCTTTTGTTAGTTTAAACATTTAACTGCTGTCACACAAGTTACCACACTGTTTCTTGGGCGTGACATGTTTTCCTTTTGTTGATCAACAGTCTTTTCCGCAATCTGATGAAAGAGGTTCGTATGTATGCTCAGAAGTTTATAGACAGAGGCAAAGAGTTCAGCATGGAGTTGGCCATCAAAACTAGAATCATCACTGATGGCCTGAAGTACTCGCTTGCCACTGGCAACTGGGGTGACCAGAAGAAAGCTCATCAGGCTAGAGCAGGAGTCTCTCAGGTAGCTCTTATTTACTTGTTTGTTTTTCATTGTGACAGATGGTTTCTTTCTTCCTCCTTCGCTTCTTTTCTCACGCATGCCCATTGCAGGCTTTGAAAGCTAGGCAAAGGGACGAAATTGAAACAGGTAGTTTTGTTGTTAATTTCTGGGTAGATTTAGCAAATTTGAATTCTTGTTTGGAGAGCAGCCTAGCTGGCATGTGTCAGCAACCGATGTCACAGGCATTCTAGGATACTTCTCTTGCACCACACAAAAGACTTGCTAGTCGTACGAGAGGAATTGGTTACACATTTTATTGCCACTGGCTCTTTGCATCACATCAATGTACAACAAACAGTCGCTAACAAATCACACAAGAATAAATGCACAGAACTTCCTATCACTAGTCGTTTCCTAACCCTATCGCTAATCTATCTACTCGGCTAACGAAACAAGCATCGCTAAGCGATGTTATCACTCTGAAGTCTGTGTCCCGTCTGATTCTACTCCTGCGTGCTGTTTACACAGTACGCGGAAGGACTTGGGGCGCACTACGGCTTTTGCGTGCGGCCTCATTTAGCACGCTCGAGTAGTGGCCTCTCTTGAGTTACACTCTAGTTTCACGTTGCCGTGATCATGCCGTGACCAGAGTGCTAACTCTCTGGTTGACACCTCCGTGTCTCATGAGAGAACTAATTACTAGTTCCCCTTCCTATCACCTACCCTGGGGCACTGGGTTACCTCTAATCTACTTGAGGTAGACCACTCATTCAGGGTGGTCTTCCTCCTCTATACTTGAGTCTTTGACAGCATGCTCTTTTTTTATCACCAACATTCTAGGGATTTTTAACATACATAAAATGCACACAAGTTTTCCGAATTTTCTGCGCTTGTCCAAGACTATTAGGACTCTGATCCACTATTCCAGGATCAGGATGGAGTATATAATTCTTTTCTTATATGTAAAAATCCACCCAGACAATGAATTAAACCAAGTCAGCACAAGCGGAGGCGGGCATCGTAACCTCTGAGCCACCCCACCACTTTGGCACCTTTATTAAAAAGATACCACAGGAAATTTTAAAAATATAATATGGTAGTTTTATTAAATAATGATATATTTCTGACAAATAGTTTATAATTCTGAGTATATTGTTAAGAAAACAGACTTCTGTGTTGTGCTAAACTTATTTACAACATACATAGTCAATAAAGGTGAGACATGAGTTCTTAGAAGTTGTTTTGATCCAGTTCTGAAGTATTGAAATTTATGGAAGTGAATTGTAAAAATTTACAGATTAGTTAGAAATTACCTGGAGATTGCTGAAATGCCTTGTAGAAGAATGATAAGAACACCATGGACATATAAAAAGAGTAAAGAAACCATTTCATGATGAGAGCTAACTACTTATAATGCACATTCTTTAAATATGTTATGAGAAGGGTGGTAGGTTTAAGAATGTTGTGACAACAGGAATTTGAGGGGATACAAGGCAACAGATAACATAGAGAGAAGGAACTAGACAACCTAGCATCTTGATGTGGAGAAATATCTATATTCAAATGATGGCAAAATGTTTAACAGAAAGCTATGGACTGTCATGACTACTAATACCATACATCATCGACTATATGAAGTTCTCTATCACTCATAGCCTTCTAAATACAGATTATACTTGTCTTGTCATGTTTATTTACTGGTCAGCTGAAGATAACTGCATAGATTAGAGAGACTAGTACCTAAACTCTTCCACCACATCTTCCTTTAACCCTTTTTAATGAAGCAGTTATTACTTTAAAATAGTAAATATAAATCTAGGTTTAAAATAACATAGTTCTGGAGTTGATGTAACAGTTGGCTTTGAGCTAAATTACAACTGGATGGACTAGGAAGAGTTAAGAAAAGTGTATCAAATAAGGAGTAAGTTGGTTGCATAGCCTTTACAGAATGTCGCAGACAAACCCAGCAATTTTTGGCTTTTTGTGATTTCTTGGGAAGCTTATGTTCAGTAGTTTGCTATTGCAATTAAGGAGTAACCAGTACATATATAGTGAGCAGCCTAATACACAGTTGGTTGAAATGGTAGGTTTTGAATATATCCATAATGTTCTGTTTGTGATGAATTAAATTGCAAGCTATATACATTCTATTTCAGGTGTTGAACAGGCTTACATTTGCATCCACACTGTCACATTTGCGTCGACTCAACTCACCTATAGGCCGAGACGGCAAGTTGGCACGTCCTAGACAGCTACACAACACTCATTGGGGCATGATTTGCCCTGCTGAAACACCAGAGGTAATTGTTGATCTGCAAAACAACTCATGATCATAGTTTTGACAGTATTATTTTATATCTTATTGTGGCTCTTTCAGTCCCAAGCAGCATGCATGTGTGATTGTATCTTTCCTGTGAAACAGAACTATCACATGTGTTCTCTGACTGTTTATATTTGGTCAGAGTATTAACATCATGTAGTAAATCCCTTACAGCACATGGCTCATATTGGAAAGATACATTACTTTGCCAATTCCCCTCCGTCATGTACTTTCATATATTTAATGTCCTGTTTCCACCTTTGTCCAGGATTACCCCTGACTCTTTTTCCAGGAACCATTCCATCCATTAGTTTTCTGTCGAAACCATTGTGGCATTTAATATGGTCAAATTATTTCAATTTCTGAGACATGTTGCTGTTTATAACCTAGTTTTCTTCTATGTTCAGATCGGGTATAATGTATTTTTTGTATTTTACAGCATTCTAAAAATGTTCCTAACATTTAATAACAGTTACGTTTTTTAGCCCTGAATTACTTTAGTGATTGAGAGTTGGTCCATGACTCACATCTGAACATTATCATAGGAAAGATGTATGTTCTCACCAATTTTACTTTATAATTTTGGTCAGAGCACACTGTTGAAATCTGGCTTTCCTTTTGGTGACTTTCACTGTGTATTTAACCTCATAGAATTGTGATTGTTCAGCTATTTCCCCATTGTGTTTCTGCTGAAAAACCTTCTGGGATTGGAGTGTTAAGATAGTTTGAGTGCACACAAGTTTTCATTCTGATTGTGTTCCAAAACAATTCACTATATGTTAGTTTCTGTCACATTAAAAAGAGTATATTTCCTTTGAAATATTTTCTGTACCATAGATTTGCCATCTGTATTCTCTCTCCCATTTTGTAGATTTTTAAACATGTACATACTGGTGGAAATAACCCTGTGGCACTGTCTTGCTTTGGGAGTCGTGGTAGTGTAGCAGTTTGACACTTGCCTGCTGATCTGATGGTCAAGCATTTGTATCGAGGCAGATTCTTGAAAATTGAACTGAGCTCCCAGGTCAACCCAGTGTAAAATGGGCACCAAAAATGCCATGGGAAGTCAAGTCTGCTGGATCTGATATTGACAACATCACCCACTGACTGTCAGTTGGTCTATAAAAATAGTGTCTAGCACCAAATGCATGAATCACCTTAGGGTGTGTAGAAGAATCCTTTACTGGTGTACTTACTGTCAGAGGTTTGTTTACACATTGCTGTCTTTTTGCTTATTACAATTAGTAAATCAGTATATTGAAGTCAGTTCAGCAGAATGTTATACGACCCAAAGGGTGATGTACAATAACATGTATAATTTATCAGCTATATAAATGATCCTATGAAATCAAGAAGTACAAACTAACATTTCCAGTAGTGGGATACTGGTCAATGTAGTACTGTATGGTGCATTAGTTAATGGTTAATGAAGAAACAGCTTTATAGGGCTCAGGGCAAATCCATAGATGCCTGGTCTCCTTCAGCAAATGGCACAAGATGTTGCTGGTGATTGTTTCAGTATCAGTTGTGCACTTTGAATTTGTGTTCTCATGTACCTTCTTCATCATCTTCCACTTCTGCCGTCAAGCGTCGTGGGGAGGAATAATTTGCGTTCCAGTGTCTGGTGGGTGGCACTGGATAGCATCTTCTTGCTGGAATAAAATTAGTGGAACAGCAGTAAAGCTGTGGAAATGTAAACAATATAAAATAACACAAAGTATGCAGCTTTACAGAGCAGAATTACAAAAAAATACAGGACGTTGCGGCAACTAGCTTTCATACTTGCTGGAATCACACTTAAATCCGAACTTGATCATCCTTAAATTGGTTATTTCATCTGGCCTGGTGTCTTCAGCTGGCAGACTTGTAAGTCTTCAAAATGTCACTGGTTTTGTCCTCTTCTTCTGTTGTTTTCTTCACATGTATTGTCTCTATCTGCAGTATTGTCTCTTGTATAAACTTCACTGTCTTCGTTTAGTGCCCTGTGAATGAATCATCATTGTGTGACATTCTTTGCAGAATGTCGCTCTCATAACGACAGTAATTTGTGTTACAGAATAATACAGTACAAAAGTGTTTATATTGGCAACTTCTGTTCCAGGGTGCTGCTGTAGGATTGGTGAAGAATTTGGCCCTGATGGCATACATTTCTGTCGGATCCCAGCCGTCGCCAATTCTGGAGTTCTTGGAGGAGTGGAGTATGGAGAACCTAGAGGAAGTTGCT
Organism: Cepaea nemoralis; assembly: GCA_014155875.1. Lineage (NCBI taxonomy): Eukaryota > Metazoa > Mollusca > Gastropoda > Stylommatophora > Helicidae > Cepaea > Cepaea nemoralis. The sequence continues at coordinate 121,736 of JACEFZ010002943.1, forward strand.
CCCTCTGCAATTCAAGAGTAAGAGATTGGCCTACGATTATTATAACTGTATACTTCTTCTTCTTCTGCGTTCATCCGGATTTTTTTTCGGACATGACTGCGTTGTGCCTGTTTACAGCAGAGCTGCGCTCTTGCACCGTTAGGCCGACACATCCGACTTCTGCGGGCATTTGTTGACCGGGTTAACCTTCCCGGTTATAATTGTATACAATAGTATTCATTCCATCAAAAATGTCTGCTATCATTTACACACACTTTTTAAAATGTTTGTCTGTATATTTTTCTCATAAATGATATATTTTCAGTATTCAATATGAATATCTACAATTTTGCAGTTGATTTTTATGTACCCGTTACATTCCACTAAACCTCACTGGGAATGGCCCAGAATTAGCTAAGGAAGGTGCAATCAATCAGCATCTTGATGTACCAGGCACATTCCACCAAAAGAAAGGAATCATTAAATCAATCAGAAAACAACCAATACCAACATAAGATGATTACTATATTATGGGCTGACCAGAACAGATCATTATTTTGAACCTCAGAACAGAACACAAGAGATCCTTGCAACCACATATTTACAGAATTTAAAATTGGCAAGTCAGTCATGTGCACATATTGATTGGGACTTAAGACAGTAGATCACATACTCCAAGAATGTCCCAAATATGATTATCTAGGAAAACCCTCTGGCCTACAGAAACAACTGGAAGACAAATTTAAGGAGCACTGAGTGAACTAAAAAGACAGTAAAGTTTATCTAAGAGACAACATTACAGATATAGATAATCAATTTCAAGCGAATGAAAGAAGAAATTTTGTGTTTGTTTAAAAATTGAAGTTTGTAAATGTTTTAAGTTAGCTGAAGGAAGAACCTGATTAATCACATTACATTATTGTGTTAATGTTTTATATCAGAATTGCCTATTTTTTAAATGCTCAGTGTACGTCAGGTTAGCAATGCAATGCTATGTTTGCAGTAAATTTTAACATGATGTCTTTACTTTGGTGCATTCATTTTTGCTCATCTTGATTTGAATTGTATATTTATAGAATAAATTTTACATGTTGTGTCTACGGTTCTAACAATGCTCTATTTCAGTGCCACCAAAATCTTTGTCAATGGATGCTGGGTGGGAATACATAGAGACCCAGACCACCTCATGACCACACTTCGCAAACTCAGAAGAGAAATGGACGTTATTGTATCAGAGGTGTGTTCTTTGTGAAGACTTGAAATCCAAAATTTAACCTGCATATGTATTTGTTGTTGGTCCAGATTCAGTTCTCTATAGTGGCATGATCTTTTTTTCTGACCATTATGCCCCAGGCAATCAACAGCATTTGTGAAAATTATTTGGAAAAGAATCACCACAGACATTCTTGTTCACATTGTTGGGTCTGTTGACATTGAAATGCCTAAAACCCACCAGCCTAGGCCTAATCCCTGCCATAACAGACCTGGTTACACTTAATATGCCTTTCTCATCTTGCATACTCTGAGTTTGGAGGGAGGAAAGGTTGCGGCCCTCTGTAACAGTCCCTGTGGCACCAAGTTGGGAGAAAAGTCTATATACCAACCTCACTGCAATAGATGCAAGCCCTTTCAATGCATCAAATTTAAAGTGTTGAAAAGCAGATTTCCAGAGGACTCACTACCAAACCAAAAACCATCTTCGAAAGAAAGGCTGTGAGAAATGAAACTGATCATCCCCCACCTAACTTATATATTGACCTAGCATATGTGAAGACATAAATCTTTTTTACCCCTATATCAGTTTATATTATATATATATAGGCCAAGTAAATAAGTTAAATTCATACAAGAGACAACATTGCATTTACAGACACATTCAAGCGAACAAAAGAAGAAAAAAGGCTATTATGCATAAGTTTTATTTTACCATATCCTGCTACAGTCGAGAGAATCGGTTAATAAAAGAAATATTAATAACACATTTATTCTGGTTGCTGTTTATTATACACAGTAAGTTAATTGATGACTGCATTTGCATTTCTTTGCCTAATGTTTTCTTTCTGTAGGTGTCAATGATTCGTGACTTTGCAGACAGGGAGATTCGCATTTATACTGATGCTGGTAGAATTTGTCGGCCACTGCTCATAGTAGAAAATCAGAAGATGCTTCTGAAACAGACTCACATAAAACAGTTAAAACAGAGAGAATATAACAACTACAGGTACGTATATGTTAGTAACCTTACTTACTTCATGATCTAGAATATGTGAAGACCTCATATTTCACATTCTTCTTCTTCTTCTTCGTTCATCCGGAGTTTTTTTTTCGGACGTGATTGCGTTGTGCCTGTTTACAGCAGAGCTGCGTTCTTGCGTCGTTAGGCCGACACATCCGACTTCTGCGGGCATTTGTTGACCGGGTTAACCTTCCCGGGGATATTTCACATTCTATAGCAGTATCACCATGGAACTATTTTTACATAAAAAAAAATATATTAATATTGTATCTTCAAGTTGAGGATTGAGAGAAAATTAAAGTATGAATTAGGATACGTACAGGCAGGCTTCAGTCAACCAAAGACCAAAATCTCCAATGGGAGAACCATCCATGAGAAATGCAGAAATAGTCATCATGTTTTCCCACAGCCTGTTTCCCTCTTTTATAGTCAGAGTCAAATGGCCTTAATTATCATGTTTGTCTGCTGCTTCTTGTCTTGTGTGTGTTGCAGATTATTTCCAGTACAGACATTCTTCCATGCCATGCTGTTTAGCTTCTTCTTTCTTTACCTTCTCCCATCTCCCTTTCTCCAGCAAACTTTCCTGATGTCATTACAAATCTACTTTACCCCTTCTCATGCTGTGTTCACAGAATATGAATTGTCTAATTCTGTTATAAATAACTTTCTCTTTTATAGAAGTCATTTCTCACTGATCTGTTGGTTAGTTTAAAATTACTCTGCAGAAAGCTATAAGAGTCTTAGGTAGTCTGTAGATACTGTTGATCTCTGTTATAATTTCACATAGTAGATGTTCATTTTTAATGTTATTAGGGGTCTCTGTGGCGAAATGGTTAGGATGCCTGCCTTGCGCTTCGAATGTTGTAGGTTCAACTCTGGCTAATCATTTGGTTCTCGGATGCAATTTTCTCACAGACTCCTGGGGATCATCGCTGGAGCTATGGAGTTCGTGCTTTGTGCAATGCTTTCGGCAGGCTGCCCTGTGGAAAGAGACTGAGCCACACGGGATACAACCTTGGTGCAATTAAGTCGATTATCTTGCCTTTTAAACCTTATTTTTAAAATGTTATTAGAATTTTGTCAATGAATACCATTTTGAATTGCTGTTTACTGAGACATTCATTCTTACTGTAATCCTTGGTAATCCCAGCTGGCAAGATCTGGTGGCCAGTGGAGTGGTGGAGTACATTGATCCACTAGAAGAGGAGACAGTTATGCTGGCCATGACCCCAGCAGACTTCATGCAGCAGGAGGGCAAGGATGTGTCGTACTGCTCCACATATACTCACTGTGAAATTCACCCGGCAATGATCCTTGGTGTTTGTGCATCCATCATCCCCTTTCCTGATCACAACCAGGTGATATGCTTTTTTTTATTTTACAAAACATCCACAAGTTATTTAGATGTCCAAGCGGAATAATTAGTAGATGAAACATTTATTCTGATTGCCTATTTGCTGATATTGATTTGTGAATCATGAGAATTTTGTTGAGTGACAAGTTGACAATAAGATTTTTGCGTTATTGCAGTCTGTTGTATCAACAACTATAGAATATTATTTTCTGGTTATTTTTTTTATTTTTTATTTTTCTGGTAAAAAAAAATAAAAATTATATTGTAATAAGTTAACAAATTTATAAGTGCTGTCAAGAAGTCAGGATGCCAGCCTTAAAGGTGGAAACATAAGTTTTAAAGTCATGAAAAACACAAGATTTGTATCTGCTGGAGATAAAATGTAAGAAATAAGTGTGCACACCACAGCTAAGGGACAGAAGAATCACTTCTCACCAAAATCATTGAAACAGCTTCATTAATACAAACACAGTACATAATTATTAGTATCAAAGGAAAAACTACTGAGCAACTTAGTAGTTTTCCTGTCTGGGCCAGATCATTGCAATGGATTCTTGTAATGCAACTAAAATAAGATTAATGATTGTTGTTGTCAAAAAAGTATCCTATGGGAAAAAATAACATTCTGAACATCAATATTGAAATGAAAACCACTAGATTGCCCATAGAACTATACAGTTCTGAGACATGAAAGATGAAAAGAACTTAGAAGCTTTTAAAATGTTTTATCGCTGGATGTATATAGTGAGCTGGAGAGAAAGAGATCAGTTGAACACACCTTTAAAGATGAGGGGAAATAGTCAACTATTGAAAGACATACAACAAAGCAGGTTGTCTTGTCCTGGTTACAATATAAGACGGGGAGGTCTATTACTGGGATTACAGCTGGCGAACATCCACGGCAAGAGAAGAAGTGAGCATCCAGCAACACCACACAAGCATGCATGGATGTTGGGGCTCAGGCTTATGTTGAGCTGAAGAGAGTTGCTGAGAACAGGAGACATGAGAGGGACATGATAAGACAATGTAAATGCAAGTCTTCAGACTGACGAACGTCATGAAGGTGCATATTACATGGTGGCAGAAGAGGCAAGTGATGTGTTCAGCATATGTCCATAAAAGACTCAGAGAATACTAGCAGTGGTACTTAACATGTGTAAATAACAGCATATTGATCATCTAAACACACAAACCACAAACAATATGCTCCACATTCAAACATTGTCACTGACTATGTGTTTTAGTATTTCAGCCAAAGTATAATTCATTTATTCACTTTATGTTATATGTAACTCTGCAGTATGCAGCAAAATATGCCAGGCAATAAATCGTGCAACATGTTGTTTGTGACTTCTCTGTTTACATTCACTAAGTTAAAACATTGTTTTGAATATTGATAATTGTTCAGATTCAGTTTTTAACACATCATAATTCTGTTTTGTTACAGTCACCTCGTAACACATACCAATCTGCTATGGGTAAGCAGGCTATGGGTGTATATATCACAAACTACCATGTGCGGATGGACACTCTAGCACATGGATTGTTTTATCCACAAAAGCCACTTGTTACAACCAGATCTATGGAATACTTGCGATTTAGAGAGTTGCCAGCAGGTGAGACTTCTCTCTTTGCTTGATTAATATTGTAGTGTTTTTTGTTTTTGCAGTCTGTTTTTTTTTTCCACATAGGTAATGTTGGAAACTGAAGTTAGGGGTTTTATCTTCATAAAGTATACCTTGCTAGATTTAAGTAGAATCTTGCAACCTTTATGAGTTTAAAAGGTTAGTAATGAAGCAAGAATTGATATTGTATGAAAGATATTTAAAGTGGGTACACTGAATGTGGGAATGGATAGATACTTGCTATGTATGATATAGTCTTGCATTTTTAGTATTCAGTGTTAGTTTCTATTATATATAATAGTTTATGTATACCTCTGTAGTTTGGGTTACTTCTACATTAGTTATTCATAATGAATATGTGAAACTAAATGGTTAACTCTTTTTTCCCCCCAGGGATCAACTCTGTTGTAGCCATTGCCTCATATACTGGATATAACCAAGAGGACTCTGTCATTCTGAATGCATCTGCCATTGATAGAGGATATTTCAGGTACCACTTTCTTCTTTTTCTTTATTTACTCTATTTGACATGCATGTTATGGAAGGTTTGGTTCCGTAAAGAAGAGAATTTTGGCATGGGGGTGCGTGTGGCAGGAGGAATAAGAAATTGAGATGCTTTTCGGCAGGCCTGGCCAAGAGTGATTTTCTGTAAAGGACTTGCTATGTAATTATGATTGTATTTAAGCGTATATTGTGCCAGAGTTTACCGTCAAATCTGCACCTTTCAACTCAGCAGAGTCGGTTTCAAGAATTTATTTCAAAATAATGTATTCCCTTATGGAATTTTGTGTCTGTTTAAATTTAATTCAAGTTTGCTTTCTTGAGCTCTTCCATTTTTTCCATGTCTTTAAGACAGCAGGTAGTTTGAAATTAAGTTACTGCCCTGAGCGTGACATATCTTGGCAAACCTTCTGGCGTAGAGAAACAACAGTGTGAGAACAGTTCTGCTGTCATTATAGTATCATATGTATGACTTTTTTTTACCAAGTCTATTTAGATTGTACTGCTTACAATTTAAGACTTGAAAAATGAAGTTAAACTTGTTTGTTTATCATGATGGCACTCCAGTGCTGCGAGCTGTTTGATGTGATTTGTGTTTGTTTAATGAGTACCTGACAAAGATAGGAGTAGGAAGTTCAGCCAAATATATATAAGTATTCTTTTGTTTCATTACACTGAGGCTGAAGAGTTAGGATCTCTCTGTCTCTCCATGACTCCCTCTCTCACTGTCCTTGCCTTCTGTCTCTCTGTCCCCTCCCTTCATCTCTCTCCCTCCCATCGATTCTTCCCACTCCCACAGCCAGTATGCACACATTGGCATGCTCTCACATACAGGTTCAGTGGTAGAGTTGCAGAGTTTTCTTAATCACATAACTTTAATATTATTATTATGGTGAGACATGAAATGATTTCCAACCTGAGTGTCTTAGTTTCCTTATGTAAATTATTTGCAATTTTAATTAAAAGACTTTCAGTCAAATTAACTCTGTGGCTTATATTTTTGCAGATCTTTCTTCTTCCGTTCATACAAAGAATCAGAGTCAAAGAAAGGTCTAGACCAGGAAGAAATCTTTGAGAAGCCAAATCGAGAGACATGCCAAGGCAAGTGAAATGCATTTTTAGGATTGCATTAGTACAAAATTTAGATCATAGATTTCGTAACCATGTGTCACTCTAAACTGAATGTGATAGTTTGTGTCACATATAGTGTCGGGTGCTGGGTATTTTGATATACAAGATCTTTTTTGTATAGCAAGCTACCTATTTATTCTTTTGTTGTATTTTCCTTGTGGTTTAGGGATTAGTGAGCGCAGTTTAACAATCTTCTAATATACCAGATTAAGAGTTCAAAATCGGCCATAATCAATTTGGGAGCAGATCACATTTCATTGATATGAGCATTGGCCGTTTAGAAAGCAATGGCAAACTACTGGACATAAAATTGCCTAATAAATCACAGCACAGCCAATAAATGCTGGAGTTGATTGCAACATCCTGTAAAGTGTAAGCAACTAACAGGTGTTTCATTTTCATCTAGCTTCAGCAGTTATCTGCCCTTGTTTTAGAAACTATGTTTTCTAATGGAGCTAACCCTGTATCAGGGAATGGCTTTACATGTACAAGCTTGTGACATTTATAAGGTGACCACCTACCTTGCTACCATCAGAAATCTGTGCTAGACATTTTGTCAGGCTGGATTGAACCTGTAAACGTGCAGTTTGGAAAAAAAAAGGTCCTTTATTGGAGTTAGCTGTGTTAAGGGCTATTGGAATTATACTGTGCCTGCTCTTATCTTAAGAAGCTAATACTCAGATAATATGAAGTAAGATTATTCAGTCTAGCAACTGGTATAAAGTTTGTTTAGAACATATTACTTTGTAACTGCCTGTAACTAAATCTTCTTGTTGATATTCTATTATGAGTAGTTTTTCTAATTAATATAATTTTACCAGAGCAGCATTAAATTATGGTTTATGCTTTATGTTTTGCAACTGTTTAGAGATTTTTAACATGTACAGCATGGATCCTCCTACTTTCTTGCCCATGTTAAAACCCCGGGAGCAGGCAGGAAGAATAGTATTTTCTTATAACAATCAATGTACAGTATTGATACTGAACAGTCACAGAAGAACAGTAGGCAGTTAATAACAAATATAAATAACTCTTCTGCAGCTGTTCCTGAGACCCATAAGGGAAACACATAGTAACACTGTGACCTTCCATGCATGTTGTTACTTAATGTCTTCCCTCATATGTAGTTAAAGAAAGGTAAATTGAACACAAAATGTTAACATTTAATCTCCATCTAATATAAATATTGGTATATGGTAAGAGGCGGGTTGGCGTGAGGCTGGCTGTCTCATCCCTTACAAAACTTTAGCAGGAAAAAAGATGCAACTGGTCAGTTAGCAAATACACACATGGCTTGGTGTGTGTTGTCTGACGGCCTATGCTCTATTGGGAGAGGACAGGAAAATGAGGAACAATTCCATAGAGGATGAAGTCATAGACAGAATTTAATACTTTATGGGCTTGAACGTTTCTTCTACTTGCATTTGTAGCAGTGACATGGTTTGATTATTTTCAGGAATGCGGATGGCCATCTACGACAAATTAGATGAAGATGGTATCATTGCTCCAGGCACTCGTGTTTCCGGAGATGACGTTCTTATTGGCAAAACTATGACCTTGCCAGCCAATGATGATGAGGTGACTATCATATAGTCTGTGTTGTTGTATAATGTTTTTGTTAAGTTTTTTCCCTTTTGTTGTTCCTATAGTGTACTGGATTGTTGTTGGGTCTTGTAGTGTTATTTATTTTTAGCACACTCATACTCGCAGAAACAGAAAGAAATTTTGTTTGGTTGAAACCTGTGAGGTGTCCTTGAGCAGAATTGATTTTCGTTGTGTGCGCTGGTGTTCATTGCTACATGTATAATAATTTAATATATTAGCTATTTTAAGAGTTAAAAACAAAACTTGCTTTCACTGGTTACGCAGTTTAAAAACAAAATTTCCAATTTCTTTTTTCATGTTGCATAAAATTTTGACATTATTTTACTAATTTGTAATCATTTATAAAATCACTCATTGAATTTAAACAATTACTTAAAGATTTAATTTATGAATTGCTGTTTCATATCCTTTCCGATTTTTTGTTGGTGCTCGCTCGATTTGAACCCAAGCGCAGTCCATACATACTACTTCTAGTAGCACTGAACTGAATTGTGCGTGTGGACTAGCTTTCCCTATTATCAGTGTCCCTCGCCATCAGGTGAACCCACTCTGACTTCAGAGGTACCTGTAATTTACGTCCCCAAGTCAAGGACAATAGGTCAACATTTCAGTCCAACAGTCCGGTGTAGGGATTGAAACCCCTACCTCAACATCAGCACATTGGATGTTTAAGAACATGCGTTCTTATCCATTTGGCCATGCTGACGTCTATATCCTTTCAAATGATTTGAGATTATTGTCTCACTTTTAATCTCATGAAAATATTGTCTCACTTTTAATCTCATGAAATGTAACACTTATACTGGGGTATTATCTGAAGGAAGTGCAATTCAATGTTATACTTTGTATTTTGATTAGTAATTATTCCTTGGACTGCCAAAGTAACTAACAACGATTGCCTGAAACAGGCTTATGGAACTTGAACATTACATACAAAAATAAGAAATACATTTGGGAAGGTTCTAGAGAAGATAGTCGCTGTTAAACTGCAGGATTTTTTGGAACGGGGGAAGCTTTTTCCAAGAGGCCTGGGGAGCTACAGGTCAGGAAAAGATACCTGGTCAAATGCAGCCACCTTTGCCTTTGATGTTTATGAGGGGTTCCAGAGTAGACAGGAAACGATGGCGGCAGCGCTTGATCTCGAGGATGCGTACAATAGAGTTCGCTATGATATTTTGATGACCACACTTATGGAGAAGGGAGTCAATCCCTGGTTGGTGAACTGGATAGCAGCCATCCTGCATTCTCGTCGGGTTGCTCTCCGTCCTGGGTGCATGGACCTCAGAGCCACATATTTTAACCCCGGGACTGCCACAGGGATCTGCAATCTCACCGGTGCTCTTTAATGTGTATACGAGCAAGATTGCATACCTAGAAGCACCAGGGGTTGGAAGGATTCTAACATTTGCAGATGATATTCTTGCATACAGGCAGGGGAGAAATAGGTCATCAAACAGCCCAGGAGCTACAGGTGACAGTAAACAAAGTGATTGACTGGTGCACTGAAATGAGTGCTGTCATCAACCCGGAAAAGGCGGCTGTGTTGTGGTGCTCTCTGGACAACAGGATTGTGAGAGCTGATGCCCCAAGCCTCACGATAGATGACAGAAGCGTCAACAGAGAGAACAAACTGAAGTATCTGGGAATCACATTTGACAGGAGTCTGTCCTTCAAGGACCATGTGGAGACGGTTGTGGCAAGATCTCAAAAAGGACTCAATGCACTTAAAACTATGGCTGCAATGGACACAGAGCAGAGAATGCTCTTCACACTATACCAGCATTTGATCCTCTTAGTGATTGATTATGGACTAGGACTGCTCACTGTCTCAAATAGTCAGCAGCCCCGGGAAGGTTAACCCGGTCAACAAATGCCTGCAGAAGTCGGATGTGTCGGCCTAACGGCGCAAGAACGCAGCTCTGCTGTAAACAGGCACAATGCAGTCACATCCGGGAAAAAAATCCGGATGAACGCAGAAGAAGAAATAGTCAGCTGGTGAAATTAGAGCACATACAGAACGAAGCTATGCGGGTCATTCTGGGATGCACCAGAGACACTCCAGTAGTGTGTATGCGTTACATCCTTGGTCTGCCTACTGTTGCTGGTAGGCACAAGGTGATGCAAGCGAAGGCATACCTCAGAGTAGCTGCAGACACAGATCACCCGTTGCATGAGGCGCTGGACGTAGTTAAGGGTCAGAGACTGATAAGAGGGAAATCATGGATGGCTCAGGTGGAGGATATGATCAGACAGGTGTGCCCCTTGGAGAACGTCAGGCGAGGAGAGGAGTGGGTCAGAGTGCCAGCCGAGCAGTCAGACTTGTGCAGAGTTATAATCACATTGTGCAGGGAGTGGCCAGCAGGGGCCACAGAAGTGGAAATTCAGCAACTAATTCAGGATAATTCTCGCCCGGGTGATGTGATTATCTGCACGGATGGGTCGGTGTTGAGAGGTAGGAGAAGTGCCTGGTGGTTCTAGGCAAAAGCTAATGGTCGGCATTTGGTGCAGGTGAGCCTGGCATATGATAACACATCTAGCTTAAGAATGGAGGTGGAGGCGGTCAGTGCAGCTTTCCGCTGGATAGAGAACACGATACATACACACATTGTGATTGTAACTGACTCAGAAAGCATGCTGAGGAGGGTGAGAACAGGCAAGCTTCGTGCAGAGTGGCTTGCTTCGCTTCGGAGGTCACGGGTAGCAAGCATCACCTGGATCTTTTCTCCTGGGCATGCCGGTGTGCTGGGGAATGAACAGGCGGACAGATTGGCTGGCTTGGCAAAACTTGGTGGAGTGTTGATGCATGACAAAACAGATGTGGTTGCGGCCTTGTGGGAGCACTGTGCACCTCGGAGGAGCAAATGGATCACCATAGTCTGGTAAGAATGAGGCAGCGAGGTGTGACGAGGGGATCTGGCCGACGATCGACGCTCAGAGGAAAGGCGCGACGGACATATAATCAGATTGCTACTGGAACTATTAGTGTTGGAACTCTTCGCTGGCTGCTGAGGATGGGGACGGAGCGCTTATGGGAATGTCCCGAATGCTGTGATGTCGGTTCCTAAATCAATCAATCAGTCAATCAATACAAAAATAAGAAAGAATTAAACAGCTTTCTTTGGTAATGTGATAAGAAGAGAGGCATTGGAATACATTGTGACAACTGGGAAAATTGAAGGGAAGAGAGGTAAAGGCAGACCAAGAGAAACGATGCTGGATGGATGAGACGGTGGCATGGAGGGATATCATCAGCAGAGTTAATCCAGAAAACCAAGGACCAAGATCTGTGGAGAGTCATGAATGCCTATGCCAGCTGGTATGTCACTTGATGACAAATTCTTCAAGTAATGAAGATAATTGTTTTCTTTTTATAGCTGGACAGCACTGCTCGGAGATTCAGCAAACGGGATTGCAGTACTTTCATGAGACGCACTGAGACTGGCATTGTTGATCAGGTGTGAATAATATAATATCACTTTTGTTGTTGTTGTTGTTTTTTTTTTGACTTCACTCTAGTAGTCAGATATTTACCAAGCATTAGTGTGCTTCTGAGCTATTTGCTTCCTATGATGAAATTATTTGTGTTTCTGTCTGTCATGCATGTTTATTATCTCCATTCATTAATATTCCAGCAAAGATTGTGTTTGCTCATGACGTACATGTCACATTTATTTCCCCAGTATTAGAGTACTGTAGAAATGTCTGTTTAATTTAACTACGAACGATTAATAGTTATAGACACAGTAACGGATGAAACAATATATTCAGGGCTGCTTGAATTAGGTTACAAGCACAGCGTTTTTGGTAGGAAGAGACATGTTTACAGTGTATCAGTGGAATGATTAGCATCTACACTTGCTAACATTTCCATCGTATGCTGGACCATGTGTAGGTTTGCCTGGAATGTTTTGATGTCCATTCTTGAATCAATCTATCAAATGTAAGGCCTCATATGATAGAAGATGTATAGTGCCAAGGTTGTGATTGGTTGAAAAAAAAAACAGTAAAAGATTGAGCCCTGATTCTTGAGTTTAGTGCATGCAAAAGTCAGTGACATTTCAATGGTTTTAGCAGACAAAACCAGAGCCTTATTTTGTCATCAAACTAGGACATGCTAGAATCATGATCCATCTAAAGCGTCTCAATCCCCAACGTGCACCCATGTGCAGACATTGTTCTTACCCTTATGACAACCTTCCCTGTGTTAACAGTCATTAGGGAAAAGTTTCTACAGGTCTTCAAACAGTTATAACTCTATGCATCCCTGGTATAGCTGCAGACGACCAGCACTTCATAAGAATGGCATTATACTGTCAGTAGTGGATAACTCTGGAATCAACAACATAGCGTCAATGTAGATAGAATTGTATAGTTTTGTTTTGTGTTTTATTTTGTGTTTGCTCGCTTTAAGCTTTGGACTCAAATGTAGTTATGTACTACTACTTCTAGTTTATTGGACTGATTTTTGCGTGTGGATTAACTTTCCCTATTACCAACAACAAAGGACACCTTTGTTGTCAAGTGAATTCACTCTGACTTTTGAGGTACTTTTAATTTATGTCTGCAAGTCAAGGACAAGAAGTCAACATTTTAGTCCAACTGACCGGTTAGTTTGATTATATATATATCAGTCAACAGCATACCACAACAAGCAATGATGTACAGACCAGATGGAAACAGAGAAAGAGGCCGACCACGTAAACATTGGACGGAGGGACTAGCAAAGTCCATGGGAATATCGATATATGAAGCCCATAATCGGGCACTCTCACGATGTTTATACTTCACCTCGACATCGCAAGGTACAAGAGGAACATGATGAGATGAGATATATATATATATGTGTGATTTTAGTAGTTTCTTGAGGTTGTCCATGAATTAAGATTTATTTGTCAAAATGTTTGTTTGTGAATTATATAATTATGTTTTTATTTTAATAGGTCATGGTCACCATCAATAATGAAGGTTACAAATTCTGCAAGATCCGAGTTCGAACTGTGAAGACACCTCAGATTGGTGACAAGTTTGCTAGTCGTCACGGTCAGAAAGGAACATGCGGGATCACATATAGGCAGGAGGTGATTGTTACTGTACTTTAAAAAAAAAAGAAAAGAATGGCTGTACTTGTTTTTGTGTGGTAGACTTGAATGTCTGTACTGTGAGGGAACTGACACATATACTGGTTAACTTATGTATGTGTGTAGCTTGTGATATTTGTACTGTGAGGGAACTAACACACAGACTGGTTAAGCTGTATATATGTGTAGACTTGGGTGTGTGCACTGTGATGTAACTAACACATATATTTGTTGTGTTTTTGTACCTTTTTATAATTGTACTGACAGAACTAAAATGCAATAATTAATTCTTTCCTACAGGACATGCCATTTACATGTGAGGGCATTACACCTGACATCATCATCAACCCCCATGCTATCCCTTCTCGTATGACCATTGGTCACTTGATTGAGTGCCTGCAGGGCAAAGTTGCAGCAAATAAAGGCGAGATTGGAGATGCCACACCCTTTAATGACACAGTCAACGTGCAGAAAATCTCCAAGCTGCTGCAGAAGTACGGGTACAATCTTCGAGGCAATGAGGTTTGTTTGCTGTTAACTGGTTGTAAGACCTGTATGCTTGTTAAAATTCACTTGGATGTAGAGTAGAAAAGAGTAGGCTGAGACTGGACAGAAAATATACACATGTTGGGATCCTCCCAAGTGCTATGGAGTTTGTTCACTGTGTTGGGATCTCGTTGTGATCTGTGGGAGGAAACTGGAGTCATGGAGGGCATCCATGTGCAGTGAAAGTGACTCTTTACCATCATTGTTTTCAGCCAGTAGCATGTCCTGTGCAGACCTTTTCCTCCTATGATGGTCTTTGAAATTTCTCTACCATAAGTTGGACGTTCTGCTTTTGTTGCTGTTGACGGCCCTAGCACATCACAGATCCATTGTAGGTTCCTGATTCGGGACATGTTTTTTTCTTTTAATATTTACAAAATAAGGATCCCAAAGACATACTTCTTCCTGATCTCGGGGTAGTGGATTGGATGCTGTGCCTTTTTGGACAAGGGGGAAGACATGGGAAGTCCTGTGTGTACATTGTGCACCTTAATAATCCTTTGGCAGCTGGAAATTATAAATAATATGTGGGATAGCCTGTTGCATTTCAAAATTAGAAAACTAATCCACAATATACAATAAGGGGACCAATGTTACAGTCTCCAGAGATGGGCTGGAAGAAGCCTGTATGTACGCACCATGAAGACACAGGGCAAAAACTATTGGAGACTCATTGTAAATGGTGTTTAATGTGGAGATGGCAGTTGGTGATGATTATGACCCACAACTTAATTACAGCATGTGTATATATATGCACACTGGACTCCTCAATAGCACTGTGGACTCCTCAGTAGCACTGTGGAGTTTGTTCACTGAGTAGGGGTCCTTCTAGTGTGATCCACAGTGGAGAAGATTGGAGCAATAATTTTAGGATAATTTCATGTGTGGTGAAAACAGTTCTTGAGCTCAGTGAATCAATTACTCTCTGCCATTGTATATTAAAATATGAATGTTCATATTTTATATACTCTTGCATTCACGTAAATTAATTTATACTGTTTGTTCATATTAAATATAATCTGTTCTTTTCTCTTGTATGAGGGGAAAGTCATTAGGAAACAAGATTGTTATTTCTGTATATATTTATTGTAAAGTGCATGGAAGAGTATGTACAACGGAAAAATCTTATTTCGAGACACAAATTTAAGCTATAACCAATGTAGGGGTTGTAATGATCGCCAGGAATTTGCACATGTCCGATATTGGTTACAAAATGGCTGCCTCACTATCGAATTGAACCGTGGAAAAACAGCGAGGCGTTATTAGTTTTTTGTGGTCAGGGCTTATGAAATCTACAGAAGAATGATGGTTCATTATGGAGACAGTTGTTTGAGTTAAGGGAGAGTGTATTTTGAACACCTCGAGTAGATAAACTAGCTACCGCACTACTTCAGCTCCTTGTCAGTATTTATGACAGGTCTTGATTGAAAATATTTCATGGCTTGATATGGCTTTTGTTCACTTCCAGGTGCTATATAACGGTTTCACTGGACGCAAGTTGAATGCTCAAGTCTTTCTTGGTCCAACATACTACCAACGTCTGAAGCACATGGTGGACGACAAGATTCATTCCAGAGCTCGAGGCCCTGTCCAGATTCTCAACAGACAGCCTATGGAGGGAAGATCACGGTAATGTTTGCTGCTGTTGTTAGTTAGCCTTTGTTGTGCATCCTGTGCGTGGCTGTAGCAGAAAATAAGATCTGGTGCCCTTGTGTATTTATCATCACCACTCATACTTGTACACTGTCTTCATTTGTAAAAGGTCAGTAGGCCACCTCTGTGATGTAGCAGATTCTTCTGTGGCACTAGACAATCTAAATTCTCCACCATGGGGAGCTAGTATTTTAAATCAATAACAACAGGATTATGGTAAAGAGCAGTCACTTTCTTATGATATTGGGGATATGGTAAAAAAAAAGTACATTATCCTTGTAAATTACTTGCTGTGTTTTGAGTCTATGGTGCTAGCCCTGTATTTTTAAAGACGAAATGGTGCTCATTGGGTGATGATGTCAGCACCACATCGGCTGCCTTTACTTCACAGGATATTTCTGTATGCACATTTTAGGCTGGGGTCGACCTGGTAGCCCAGATCAGTTTTTAAACAAAAACACAGCCGGGGTGGGGTGGGGGGGGGGTTGAATGCATGACCATTGAGCTAGCAGGCATGCGCGCTAGCCACTGTGGCTTCCATGTGTGGGGTGGAGCTGTGCACATAATGCGTATTTATGAATATGTAAAACAAAACGGATATACAAATTATCAACATCCTGCTATAACCATTGATAGCGCCAAGTAATTTGTGAGAAACAGATACAGAAACAACTGAACAAGTGGGAGCCCTGATAAATATACCCCTGGTAAATTGGATTTAAATGTTTAACATAATGAAGAACAGAGAGAACATGTTTAGTCTACATAGTCCATGCTTCATGGGGATATCAATGGCCTCAAAGCACCCAATGGACTTCCGGTCGCCAACATGGCGGTTAGGCGTTGAACTGTTAAGGCCTGTGGCGTGTTTATGCTTGTGGCTACGGTTTGCAATCGCATTTTCCTCATGTTGGACTGGTAGTACATGATTCCGTCGCCTTGCTACTGAGTGAGTGCGTAGGCGACACTGTGAGCTGTGAATTTTGTGTGGAATGCTTTTACATCTGTTCTGTACAGTGACCTGCATGTTTGGAACAATGGCTACCGGCGGTTGCTGAATTGACTGATTTGCCTATTCGGTTCACAAGTGCATTTTTCAGGAGACTCCTGGAAGTCGGCACTGAAGCTGCGGAGTTCGTGCTTTATGCGACACTTTCGGCGGGTCGCCCTGCAGTAAGAAACCGAGCCATGTGAGAAAACCCGGGTCAGTGAGGTCTTTCTGGTGACTGCCGAGTCCATCGACGATGAACTGTGGTTTTTGTGGATTAATTTTGTGTTGGCATTCTGGTGATAGCATTATGAACAGTATACCTGTTCTGGCTGTTGGATTGCTGAGACTCCTGTCTATTCCACTTTTCACATTGGACAGTGGGAAGCATTTTGTGTGATGTTACTGGCACAGGAACGGAGTATAATGGGGACGACCCATTGCCGTGAAGTTGGAACCTTGACTAACTAAGTAAAGCACCCAATGTTTTTTGTGAGACTAGTATCTTCTTCTTCTGCGTTCATCCGGAGTTTCTTTTTTTCGGACGTGACTGCGTTGTGCCTGTTTACAGCAGAGCTGCGTTCTTGCGCCGTTAGGCCGACACATCTGACTTCTGCGGGCATTTGTTGACCGGGTTAACCTTCCCGGAGACTGGTATCTGAAGACACACAAACAAGAATAAAGACATAATAGTGTCTGTTGAAATCAGTGGAAGGTGGCCTTTATATTACAGCATGTACAAAATCACCCTGGCACCAGCACCCACTGGAATGATAGCATTTTATTTAGATATTATGGTGGGAGAGGTCGCTGTAAGTGAAAGGTGAAAACTTTCTTAGCTGGTGGCGGTATAGTGGGTTCACTCCACACACCAGTCACTTGGATTTCTCGTTCAGAAAGCCAAGGTTGACTACAAAATGCATAATTGCCAAGTAAATTCACGTACAGCTAATAAAAAGACTGAGGTTGATATCAATATGCTGCAAAGGACATGCACATTTAATTTTATATGGTGGGAATTTCCAAGTACAGTTCTGCAATAATGTGTTAACTTGTTATTTTTCCAACACACAGAAATGTGGTTTTAATATTCTTAAACTGTCGTTGCTAATATCAAGTATATTTTTCCAGTGATGGTGGTCTCCGTTTTGGTGAGATGGAAAGAGATTGCCAGATTGCCCACGGTGCTGCACAGTTCTTGCGTGAGCGTCTCTTTGAGGCATCTGACCCATATCGAGTGCATGTCTGCAATTTGTGCGGTCTCATAGCAATTGCCAATCTTCGCAGTCAGACATTTGAATGCAGGGCTTGCAAGAACAAAACTCAGGTATGGACATATTTATGTCTTGTCTTATCTTTCAAGAGGTTTGTACTTTTGGTGTGTTAGAACAATGTTACGGTTTATTGAGAATGTCATGTGGATGTATATATGGTTGTAAATAAGCAATGAGGTGTATTGGGGGTATGATCTTTGCCTCTGACTCAAGAGGTGACGGCTTACATCCAGATGAAGTAGCATTTTAACAAGCCATGTCAGGAGAGTTGGAAGCTTGATGAATTAGAGGAATATTGTGATTGCCCAAGAAGTCTGAACCAGGTGTGGAGTATAGGTCGGTGTTTTGTCATTATGGCGCTGTCAGATTCACGTTACCCTCCGCTCCATCATCTACCCCTGGGTCATCTACTCTCTACTCTCCCAGCATGGGTCCTTGTGATGTTTGGCTGTTTTCCAAGCTGAAAATGCCACAAGGGATCCTGTGTGAGGCCATAGAAGATATGCGGACTGTGCGACCATGCTGTGCTCCATTCCCAAAGAGGCCTTCCTGAAATTATTCCAACAATGGCGTGATGACTGGGGAAAGTGTACTGTCCCAAGGAAAGTTCTCTGAAGGGGATCAGGGTTACTGACCTCCAAAAATTGAGGTCAGCATGGTCGAATGAATGAACATGTGTTCTTAAACATCTGGTGTGCTGATGCTGAGGTAAAGGGTTCAACCCCTACACCAGACAGCTGGACTAAAATTTTGACTTCTTGTCCTTGATTTGGGGATGTAAATTACAAGTACCTCTGAAGACACTGGTAATGTAGGAAAGCTAATCCACACGAAAAATTCAGTCCGGTGCTACTAGAAGTAGTGTGTATGGACTACGCTTGAGTTCAAAATGAGCGAGCGCCAAAAAAAAAAAACAACCTCCTGATGAGTTCTATTTCTCTTGGTCAAAGGTCTGATATAGTTTGAACAGACCTCATTCCATGCAGAAGGGCTCTTTTGTTCTGTTTTTGTTTGGGCATCATTCATAAGTGCCATAGAATAGAGGGTTAGGAGTATATACATTTTCCTTTTCTTTTTTACATTTCAGATTTCTCAGATCCGCATCCCATATGCCTGTAAGCTGTTGTTCCAAGAGTTGATGTCCATGAGCATTGTACCAAGAATGATGGTGAATGCTTGAAATGTGTTGGGTGCTTCCTTGAGGTCAAGTTTTATATGATGGGAGTTAAAGAATCAGCAGGATGCAGTACAGTTAATTTTGATATCTATGGGCTGTATCATTCTGTTGGTGACAGAATGGCGTTGTTTAATTGATTCCAAGCCAGATGTTGTGTTTGCATTAGTGTTGTTAACTAATATTATACTTGATTTTGTATGTGTGTGTGTTTGTATTGTAGGTTTTAAGAGTTCTCAGACATCCTGTTATTTTTGAGTCAAATTCTCTAGCCATAATTCTCACTTGCTTTATGTGTTCAAGACATTAATGTGTTATTCTTATGTTTTGAAACCACTTCTGTATGTAAAACAAAAAAAAGAGGCGACCAACAGACAGGAAGTGATGTGATATGTTTTAATTTGCTGTTTAATAGATGTCTTAGTTATTTTTGTCTTTAAAAGTCAGGATCAGCATTTTGAGGTGAATGTTTTACTTGTTAATATGAAGGGAAGTATTGGACAGGTTATTACTGGTATTGTGTTTGTTTAAAAATGAAACTTTTTGGATCTGAAAACTGAGAAATCATGAAACTATGTGCAAAACAAATGAAGAGTATTAAAACTGCGGCAAAACTTTAAAAATGCAATGAAAGAAATGAAAAGGGGAAAAAAAAAGATCAGTTTTACATGAAGACAATCACATGTGACAGTTACAAAACCTTTGTAAGGAAAGACAAGCGTATACTAATACAGTTAACTTGAAAAAACTTAAGGTACTTATTTGATAGGTAAAGGACATATTTTTGTGGCTGTAAGTGAGAGGTGAAAAGACAAGAAACGATATGATTAATTTATAGAGCACATTAAGTGTGGACAAAGACGTTATGAAAATGAGAGTTGTAGAAAAACCAGTGAAGAATTGCAGTGATAAATAACTGATCTACACAAAATTGTATTGATGATGAATGCTGATGGGTCAGTGTAAAATACTTATTGGTTGACAAGATAGTCAGAGCTATGGGAACTGAACTGTCATGAGAGGAGGAGGAGGGATTGAGAGGTCACAGTGTCTGCCTCAGGCTCACAAGTCTCTGGAATCCCAGCACAGGGTTGTACATCTTTACAAGAACCTCTTGGCTTCAAATGATATCACATGTCGCCCTGGTCTTCTGGGTACTGAGGTTGGACACCTAGCCTTCTCAGGTAAGAGCGAACAAGAGGAGGTCCTGTGTGCACTTTGAAATTGTAAATAGTTGGACACACATAACTTTATGTGACGCATTGCCCTCAAAAGGGGAAAGAGGAAGAACCATCACAAGGCTGATGGGCAGAGTTGTCTTTTGCAGGTCACTTAGGACATGCAGTATGGATTAACTAGGTAACACAAGTTAAAATATTAGCCTGAACCACATAGCAAAATTAGAAACAGGTATGGACAGACTTAAAATAGTTTCTCTCTCTCTCCACGTTTCCACCATCATTAAAAAAGATGATGCTGGTAAATATTTTTTGACTTACTAATGTTGAATGAAAATTTGACATTGACCTGCAGGTGAAACTTGTTACATTTCAGAATATCTTTACTTCTGCATTCACACTTTGTCACTTCCACTACTTGACACAATGGTGAAAACCGTGAAGACTTATTACGCTAGCAATCAGAAGGAAATACCCACTCTTGTGGGAGTTTTAATAATAAAATATGGGAAAATATGGTTTAGAAACACATCACATGTAAATTTTACAAGCATGTTTGGTAGTTATACAAATCATGTCATATATTACGATTGGAATGATGATGACTATTATGTCACACCCTAGCAATCAGAAGGAAATACCCACTCTTGTGGGAGTTTTAATAATAAAATATGGGAAAATGTCCATTTTTGTTTTGGTCATTTAGTATTGCCCTGTGTAATCCTTCAGATGGGTATTGTTTATACTGTTTTATATTTGAATTGTTACATCAGTACAGCATTTAACATGTTTGTGGCTGATAGTGAACTTGAATTGTTTTCTCAGTTTTAATGTTGCACGCCACATATTCTTTCTCCAATGTTTATTATCTCAACTGCATTGTTATTATTATCAGTTTCACAAGTCTTTAAACATCGTTGAGGAGATTGTTGTGTAAACTTGTATGTAATATTTCTCTAAACATTGATGAAGTTATGAATCAACCATTGTCATTAACTTTTCTTGATCATCATCATCATGGTTAAGTTGTTAATGCAGAATTGACACCATAGCACTCAATAAATGCTTGATTTCCCTCAGCAGATGTTAACATGATAAAATAACACAAAGTAATTCAGCAGAACACAACTACAGAAAACAGGACGTTGCGGAAACTAGCCTTCAGCAGCGAACAAATACACAAAACGCAACATTTAAATACAGGGAAGACACTACTGTGGGTACATTAAGGCATAATATAGTCACCTTATATATAAACACCAGTCTGTGGTGAAGGTGTTACAAATGCAATTCATAATCCCGCACACTGGGTTCGAAACAGAGCTGCAGGCGATTAGGAAGCAGACCGTCTTGTGGTGGTTTCCTTACAAGGGTATGAGTGCCGGTAGTTCAGAAAGCAATGGTCAACTACTGAACATAAACTTGCCCAGGAAACACAAACAGCCAAAAAATTCTGGAGTTTATGCTACATCTTGTAAAGGATACGCAACTAACTTTACATATAAACACTGTATACAAAGTTGGAGAGAGAAAGGAAAGTTCCATATGTCCTGTTACTGTCAGCTGTTTGTATGTTGTCAACAACACGGAAACCTGTGTTAGATAGTTTACTGCTTCATTCATGACCCATCTCTTGTTTCATTACTTGTTTGAAAGATGTGTTTACAAAATATACTGAATGAAGTGGCTGTCGTTAATATTCTGAAAATTACAGTTAAATGTGAACAATAAACATTTGCGTTTGTTTTCTTATTTGCAAATGTGTATATAGTATAATTATGTGTATAAAGGGGGGGCTGAGTGGTCTCGAGGTGTGGTGTCCGCCTTGAGTGCTGGAGGTTTCGGGTTCAGGTCCTGGTGAGGACCGGGATTTATTTTAAAAAATCCACCTGGACTTCCAGTAATTTCCCCTGGTCTCTGGGTAGTGAGATCGGACTCCCGTGTGTATTGTTGCGCACGTAAAAAATCCCTTGGCAGTTGGAAATCGAAAAAGAGTAGCCTAACGGCGCTGCCCGGGCAAAATTTCGAGTTAAAAATCTACCTAAAGTATTTTCAGGATCCTCGCCTTGTGCTAAGGAGTTTGTGCACTGAGCTGAGTTTCTCCAGACTCAGGTTTGAGTTAGGAGGAAAACGGAGCACTTATAGGGTTTAACCCGTGTGCCGTGATGTTGATCCAACGACTAAATGTGTATATTCATGCATTGTTCCTATATGGTTAGTAGGGTCAGAAATGTGGTAAAGGAAATTGTGAAGTTATAAAAACATTTTATCAAAGTTAATATTTAAGTATGGCTACATTTTTAGATTTAAAAAAGGTGGTTTTAAAGTCAAGAGGATCTACTTCATCGCACAGGGTTGATCCCATATGACTTTGATTGCGGCTGCCGAAAGTGTCGCACAAAGTACGAACCCCGTTGCTCCAACGACAACCCCTGGGAGTCTTCGAGAAAATTGCATGCGTGAACCAAACGTCGCCCGGAATCGAATCTTTTACATACAGCATGCAAGAGCTCCACCTGTCTGTTACCTGGGCCCATAAGGGAGGCAAAGAATAGTAAAACTGTAAACTACTGTGCATATCGAAGAGGCATCTAAGGAGAGTTGGCATGAAACTACCTCATCCCACAGAAACCTTTAGATGCAAAATCCAACCAATCATAAACATGTCCACAAAGGGCCTGGCATGAATTGATTAAATGTCATTGCTCCATCGTGAGATGACACGCAGAAGAGGAGGAAGAAGAAGATACAGAAAGAAGTAGAGATGGGAAAGAAAGAAGAGGAAGAAAGAAAATACACTTAAATGCCCCACCTACGGAGGGCGTGCGAATACACACACACACCTCTTTATTTGTATGTGTGTGTGCTTGTTTGCTTGCAGACACACATATTACAATGACAACAAAAGTGAATGAAATATAAGGTACTTATTTGAGGGTCGAACAGGTAAAAAAAAATTTTAAAATGCATGACCGTATGTACTCGCATAAGCAGACAGCAAGGTCGATTCTCGTGCGAAGAGATGGACGGGGGTTAGGTTGTTAAACGTTGCAAAATAAAAAAAAAAGATGGTTGAAGAGGTACGTTGGTCACAAAGGAGAGAAAGAAAAAAGAAGACGATGAAGAGAAGGAAAGGAACGACACAGAAAAGAATACAACGCAAAGATAAAATAAACGCTGCATTCAAAGAAAATAAACAAACTCCGTATCAAGAACCTACTATGGGTATGCGAGGTGCAAGGACCCTCACATATTTTAGGCCTGAATGTAAAGAGGAATAGGTGTCCAGTCTTTTTCCCTCTTAGCGGACGACGAACGCAGGCGTCAAAACCTCAGCTGACCGTGCTCATGCCATATCAGTACAACCTCCTAGCAAGTACATGAACGCGCTGGCTTGAACTATGGACGTAGAAATCTAATTGGGCCACCGATGACAGCTCTGTAGAACAAAACTGCTAATCTTTGGCTGTTAAGACGGGTACTTAGACTGGAGCACCCTTACAGTTATTATGTGCTCTCTTACAGACTACATACATACAATTTATCGTAGTTTGGTAGTGACAAATACAATTTATCGTAGCTTGGTAGTGACCCTTTACAGCGCTTTGACGAGTATTGGGTACGTGTGCTAGCTCCAGATTTTTATAAACCAATCGGCACTCGATGGATATTGTGATCCATATCACACTGGCCGCCTTTAATTCTCATAAAAGTTTCTGGTATCGATTTCAGGCTAGGTCGTCATAGTAGCCTAGATCTAATAAAAACAACAACAACAACCATGCCTCGATGGAAATTTGAAAACATGAACACCGGGTCGGCAGACAAGCGTGCAAGCGCTCATTACCTACTTATAAATTTCAATACTTTGTCAGCAAATACTTTAAAACACCCTCCTTGTCGATTTCTCAACAGCTCATAAACGTTAACAGATAAAAGTGTACAACATCAGAAACTTTGGGAAATCATGAGGAATGTGGGCTTTCCATCACATGTAATACAACTCATAAGAATGCTCTATCTAGACCAACAAGCAGCGGTTAGAATAGATGGCGAGCTATCAAATTGGTTTGACATCAAGCAAGGAGTCCGTCAGGGCTGTGTGCTGTCCCCAATTTGTTTAACCTGTACGCCGAAAATATGAGAAATGTAAGAAATGATATAAATAGGGAGCTATATGATGCCCTCAGGAGACAAATGAAATCGTAAATTGATTAGAGAAATTAGACGTAGACAGTTAAAATTTTTTGGTCATGTTATGAGAAGAAATGGATTGGAGAACTTAGTGACAAGGGGTAAGATCGAAGGGAACAGACCAAGAGGAAGACCGAGAGGAAAATACCTGGATGGCTTGGCCACATGGCATGGACGAGACAGGAACACTGCGCTGATCCACGAAGCTGGTGATCGAGTGAAATGGCGAGTCATGACCGCCCACGCTTTCCGGCATGGCACACGATTGATTGATATGATACCCTAAATATCGGTGGTCTTGACATACCAGAGATTCGGTATGCTGATGATACAGTATTGCTATCCACAACACAGAATGGTATAGAAAACGCAATAGCCTCAACCCAACTGAATAGTGAAAATCACAACTTATCTCTTAACATAGCAAGAACAAAGATAATGTATACAGATAAAACTACTATGGAGAAAGAAATGTATGTTAATGGGGAAAAATTGGAGGTGGTGGAAAATTTTGAATATCTTGGGTCATTGATTACCAACAACGGTGACACAATGAAAGAAATTAAACGACGACTATCAATTGCTCTTCAAAAACTAAAACAACTGAATACATTATGGAGTGGGACAGACAGAACTACAAAAATTAGATTCTTAAGAGCATGCATCTTTCCCTATTGCAACATACGCCTGTGAGACCTGTAAACTTACTAAACAAGCTGAGCATCGCATAAATGCCTTTGAATATAAATGTTATAGAGTTCTAAGAATATCTTGGATAAAGAAAAAAAAAAACAAATGCATCCATACTCCAAGAGCTGAATATTGAAGAAGGCTGGCTATTAAAGACGATAAAACAAAGAAAATTGAAATATTTTGGTCACTTGAAAAGTCACGAAAGTTTGGACAGAACAATATTGGAAGAGAGGCAGAGGAAGGCCAAAGATAAGATGGGTGCAGGATGTGGCGGGTGATCTCCAGATGGGTGTATCGGACGAGGTTATGGGAGCGAGGTTCTGCAAAGGACATGCTACTGAATGAATGAACAAATAACAAGCGTTTATTCGGTTCGTGAGCCGGTTACCAGGCGTTCGAAACGCAGCCGCGACCGATTTGTGCAGCAGACCGGGAGCAGCAGCATGGGAGCCGGTCGTTCAGAAAGCAATGGCAAGGGACATGCAACATTAAAAAAAATATATACTTCATTCGACAAACAATAAACTATCTCTTAAATATAGCAAGGAGTCAACAGTTAGGCGGTTCCAGACAGCTTTTTTGCATTTTAATTTGAAATTATTGATAGTGAGGATAACAAATGGTCCACATTCGAACAATGCCCGTGACTATGTGTTTTAAGTGTTTAAGCCGAAGTATTATTCACTTCACATGGTATATAACTGTACAGTATGCACCTGACGGGAGGCAGCGAAATATGCCAGGCAAAATATTGTGCAACACATTGTTTGTGGCTTCTTGGTTAAATTCAATAAAGGAATACGCTGTTTTCAAGTTCAGTAGTTTGTCATTGCTTTCTGAACGAGAAGTCAACGCTTTTTTGTTTACGTTCGCTCGCGTTGAACTCAAGCTACTACTTTTATTACACTGGACTGATTTTTGAGTGTGGATTATTAGCTTTCCCTATTACCAGTGTCCCTCGCCATCACGTACTTGCAATTTACGACCCCAAGTCAAGGGCGAGAAGTCAACGATTTAGTCTACGTTAAAATCCAACTTATTGCCGGTATAGCAACTGACCCCCTACCCCGACATTAGCGCACCAGAAGTTTACTAGCGAGCTCTCTAATCCTTTCAACCACGCCAACTTCTAAACTATAGAAGTTTAGTATACAATGTGAACACATTAACTTAACATGTTTACATTGAGAGTCCAAACATTTCGCCTGTCACGCCTGAAAAGTCTGGCCGTTTGTTTACAACATGGTGGCTGTGATGATGTTGTTGTACTGTGTATGTCTTTGAGGGAAATAAATATGTATTTAGTTATTAATTGGCAAAGAATGTACCCTTGAAGCATTTTGGTACGTGGAATATTATGTTTTAGGTATATTTGTTTAGCCACTAGTCGTAGTTCCAACTTCACGGCAAGGGGTCGCCTCCATTATTTATTAATTAATTATGCTCCGTTCCTGTGCCAGTGAATATCACACACAATACTTAAATAGTATTAAAATACTCCTCACTGCCCGGTGTGAAAAGTGGAGCAAACACTGACACAGGTGTCTCAACAAGCCAACAGCCTGCTCAGGTACACTGCATAATGCCGCCGCCAGAATACCAACACAAAAGTCCCATAGACAGACAAAGTCTGGACTAAGAGCTAAAACATCAGCAATCCACTGCCTGATACTTTTTAAATGTTGCTTAGGGACTTGTCAAATTGTTATCAGTTATCAGTTGGGGTATCTTCATTGCACTCCAGACATGTCCATAGGTGCTCAGATCCTCCCCCCCCAGCATATGCATCAGCGTCCGGTGGCTAATAGTGCCAGTTCTGTGTTGGTTGATGAGGCGCCTTGTTTTCCCAATGTACCTCTCGCGTCTGGCCGTGCCGATTCTTACTCCCAAGTCTTTCATCCTGGACAGCGATGTGGATTCACTGACGTCAAAGTCCTCTGTTCTCGCCATATCGTGAGGACGTTAATAACATCAGCATGATCCATGGGCTGGCCATCTACAGGGGGTGCAGAGCCAGCCAGTTTATCAGCTCGTTCATTTCCCTCAACTCCCGCATGTCCCGGGACAAAGATGAAGGTGACTTTACGGGCAACAGACTTCCGCAGCGACTCAGTCCACTGTCTACGTACAGATCCAGCTTCGACCTTCTGAATCATGCTCATTGAATTACTTAGATATTGCTTGGATAGCAAATCCATTACGTGGAAAGTCTGAATCAAAAGACCACTGTGTGGGCTTCATAAAAGGTGGAAAAGTGTCCTAGTGGCACGAAATGGAATATTGCTTGGATAGCAAATCCATTACGTGGAAAGTCTGAATCAAAAGCCCACTGTGTGGGCTTCATAAAAGGTGGAAAAGTGTCCTAGTGGCACGAAATGGAATATTGCTTGGCTAGCAAATCCATTACATGGAAAGTCCGAATCGAAAGCTCACTGTGTGGATGTCATCTGCAGACTGCATACTTCTGGTTTCCGGAAGAACAGCCTATGGTGAACGGAAGGCCCAATATACGGAAGTGAGGCTAAGCAGCCATGTGCAGGACGTGACGATTCCTTGGGTGAGCCCAGTACCAGAGCGCTATGCATCGGCTCTGCAAGTATGGAAGCCTCCTTGGATGGCGGGGAATGCCCATGGTCTGCCCCTGCCTTCCCTTGAGGGCTGACCAGGATCTTTGGCTGTTCTATATGGACCAGCTGGGATGGGGGATAACACCACAACAGTGAGAGTCAAACATCCTAAGAAACCCCCGGGAAGGTTAACCCGCAGAAGTCGGATGTGTCGGCCTAACGGCGCAAGAACGCAGCTCTGCTGTAAACAGGCACAACGCAATCACATCCGGAAAAAAAAACTCCGGATGAACGAAGAAGAAGAAGAAGAAGAATTACTTAGTACACACACGTTGGTATAATGCTGTGATTCCAGCCATATGAAAGCCTGTGTAACTGCCATCACCTCCATCGTCATGCTGCTCGTGGTCATAGAGTGGGCACCACTGGATTCTTGAACGGTTCGGCCCGCTGAATGGGCTGTAAATGCCCACGCACTTCTCTGCTGCTTTACAACAGATATACGTCTGAGTGTTCATAGAGCGCGTTAACCTCTGCATTGACAGTGGCAGGGTTCTGCTCTCTGCATCATCTGTCGAGTGTGATAATGCAGGAGAAAGTGCACTTAAAAGCTGGAGGCACCTGCACCCATTCCTTGCCGGGGTTGATACTGGTAAGACTGCAGACCTGTTTGACGACATCTTCCGCCCGACCCATCCATGATTTGCCCCTCTTTAGCCGGTCATCCTTTTCTCTGAATATAGCGTCATGCAGAGGGTGCTGCTCATTTGCACTTATTTTAAGTATGCACGAGCTCTCCAGATCTTGATCCTGTGTTCCATTGTTGGGAAGTCAAGGAGGTCTCTCATTGCTACACAGCTGGTGTCTCTCATGCAGTCCAAAATGATGCGCATGGCTTCGTTTTGTACCTTTTCAAGTCTTCCAATCTGTGTAGGGCTGACAGTGAGGATGGCCAGGGCATACTCGATGCGTGAAAGCAGCAAATTGTCAAATTGTATGTTTATCAGACTACCTCATAGTATGTTGGGTAGCAGCCCTTTCATGGTGAGGTCATTTGTTATCTATTTGGGAACCAGGGCATCAGAACCAGTGTCACCATAGTCTTTCACAAGACTTTGTGCTGTCATTTATGCTTATTTAACATCTACACAGTGAAAGTAGAAGAAATCCTATATGTAATCACACGACTTAAAAACAATAAGGCAACTGGGACTGATGGAATTGCTGCTGAATTTATAAAGGCAGGTGGCCATGCATTACATCTAAAGCTATACGAACTAATAATAAAAATCTGGAGGACAGAAGAATTACCCCATGACTGGAAAGAGTCATTATTGATACCTATCTTTAAGAAAGGAGACAAGTTCCAATGTGGAAATTATAGAGGAATATCACTACTGTCCACAAGCTATAAGATACTATCCGCAGTATTACTAAATAGACTAAAACCATATTCAGAAGACATATTAGGTGACTACCAGGCGGGTTTTAGACAAAACAGATCAACAATAGATCAGATATTTATCTTACGACAAATAGCCGAGAAACATTGGGAATATAAAAGAGATCTCCATAACATTTTTGTGGATTTTAAAAGGCTTATGATAGTGTCCATAGGAATAGTCTATGGAATGTTATGCAGGAATTTGGAATACCAAGGAAGTTAATTAACATGACCAAACTATGCATGGAAGATACTTATAATATAGTAACATATAAAGGCAGGAAATCAGACCCCTTCCAAATAACATCTGGCTTGAAACAGGGTGATGCACTATCGCCGCTACTCTTCAATCTGGCTCTAGAGAAAGTTGTAAGGAAGGTAAAGGAGGAATGTGATATTGGAGGAACATCCAAGCTGCTTGGTTATGCAGATGATATAGATATTATAGGGCAAAGTGAACAAAAGACATTAGAAATATTGACTCACTTAAAGGAAAAAGCCCAACAGATGGGGGCTGGTTATCAACCAAGATAAGACAGAATATATGGTAATTTCAAGAGACGGAATGGCTAAAAACTCTGGCCACATACAAATAGATAATATGACCATTAAAAGAACGGAAACATACAAATACCTGGGTACAATCTTCAACTGCTCCAACATCATAAGGGAAGAAATACAAACTAGAATCAACTCTGGAAATAAGATATACTATGCACTACAACATCTACTAAAATCAAAGGCGCTATCTCGTAACACCAAAATCACAATATACAAAACACTGATCAGACCAGTTGTGCTGTATGGCTCTGAAACCTGGAGTACAACGAAAGGAGACGAAGCCTTGTTACAAACCTTTGAGAACAAAATTTTAAGACGCATCTTTGGACCCATTAGGGATACACAAAGTGGAGAGTGGAAAAGAAGAAGTAACAAAGACATTTATGATTTGTTTAAGTCCCGCTAATCACTGGTATCATGAAGGCTAATAGACTACAATGGCTGGGGCATATAGAAAGAATGGAAGATAATAGGGAAACAAAACTCGCTTACACTCAGGAAATAAATGACCGTAGACCCCGAGGTAGACCAAGAAGGCGGTGGAGAGATAATATACATACAGACCTACAAGCACTTGGAATCAACGACTGGCAAGAGAAGGTCCACCAGAGAGACGAATGGAGACAGATTGTATTTGCAGCAAAGAACCTCAATGGCTCGGAATGCTGAAGAAGAAGAAGACAGTGAAAGTAGTGAAGACTTAACCCTGACAAGACCTGGGCAGATTGTGACATGCAGAGATGACATTCTCAGTTATAGAATGATTTCCAACATGCAGGAAATGTACAGAGCGATCCTTGCAGACAATGTCTCACTCATGTGAGGACGTGTTCCAAAGTTGATCTTGACAAGCAATGTGGAAAATAGTATTCTGTGGATAAATTGATAAGAAACTGACATCACTGTAAAAGGCAGTCCATTGAGTGGAAGAACAGTTTAAATAACCCCAAAATGATATTAATAAAAAAGGTATTTGCCAGCTTTTTTGTTTTTGTTTTGCTCACTGATACATACCTCAGTCAAAATGCTCTCTCCCCCCCCCCATTTATTTGTTTTGTTTTCCTTGTTCGCTGATAATAGGACTTAAGTTAACATGTCTGCCCATATCTGTGTCTACGTTCTTCACTTCATTGAGCTTCCAAGTCATTTTTATTCATACTAAAATATCCCAGAATAACATTCAATCACATCCTGCTAATGAAGTCAAACTCTGCAAACAACGCAAGCACAGATTTGCAGCTTAAAAAACAATGGCCATAGTGCAGCTGTAGCGGAGATTGTTGGGCATCTTGCACAATCAAGTGGTCCTGTCTGGAATAAATTATGGGCTTATCATGTTCAAGCTATTGTCATGTCATATTCAACTTTAAACGAATGTACAAGTACATTCAGAATGAAGGGATGAGAATGTTCTTGGGGTGCACAAGGAATATCTGCATTGGAATAATAAAATACATGCTTGGGCTTTTGTTAATAAGGTCCAGACATACATTAGCATAAGCAATGACTTTTATGTGTGTAATTTCTGGTTAACACCGTTTTCTGCCTCGACATATGGATGTTCTCTTG
Organism: Cepaea nemoralis; assembly: GCA_014155875.1. Lineage (NCBI taxonomy): Eukaryota > Metazoa > Mollusca > Gastropoda > Stylommatophora > Helicidae > Cepaea > Cepaea nemoralis. Next base: position 153,086 of record JACEFZ010002943.1, read on the forward strand.
CTAAAGGATAACATATTAGGCAAGTGAGGTTAGAGCAACAACCTGATGTGCCTGTTACATACCACCAAAAGAAAATAATGATAAAATCAATAAGAAAACACCAACACCAGCTCAAGACAATTACCAGAACAAATAATTATTTTATGCCTCAGAACAGGACACAATTGATGATACAACTACATGTATATAAAATGTGATATTGGCACATCAGCCATATGCATATGTGGATTTGCACCACAGACAGCAGATCACAAAATACGATATATCTAGGCAAATATTCGGCCTATAGAAACAACAGTGTATGATAAACTCTTTGGATCCCAGAGTGAACTAACAAAAGACAGTGAAGTTCATATAAGAGACAACATTGCAGATGTAGACAATTTTAAGGGAACTGAAAGAAGAAGAAATTTGATTTGTAAGTAATGATCTAAGAGTCTAGTTTTGACTTGGTCTGAATGAGAATGTGATTTGAGAAATGACCATTTTGTTTTTTAGGAACAAGCAAGAAAGTTGATATGATGATTGAAGTTTTCACAAAGAGGAGGATTCTTGCTTTCCTGGGATTTGTTATCTTGTAAGCATTGCTATTTTACATTGTCTACATACTGTCTTTCCCTCTTTTCTACCCTAGGGTGTATTGTCTTGTTTATATTTTCATTGTCTCTGTCTGCCTGCCTAACTGTTTCTCTGCCTCATCCTCCACCTAGTTCTTCCTCCTTTCGGTCTGTCTTTCTATCCCTCTCTGTCCCTCTTGGGGGATGTGTGTTTGACTGGTGTGGAGGGTGGGGGTGGGTGTGTGGTGGGGGATGTGTTTATCCATGGGGGATATGTGTGGGTGGGTGGGGATGTGTGTATAAGTGGGGGATGTGTACTTGAGAGGTGGAGGATGTTGCGTGGGTGAGTGATTGTAGGTTGGCTGTGTGTGTGGTGGGTGCGGAAAATTTTGTGGGTGCAGGATGTGTGGGTTGACGGGGGTATGTGTGTGTGGTTGGGTGATGTGTGTTTTGCTGGGTGGTTGGGAGTGTGTAGGTGGATGGTGGAGAATATGTGGGTGGGTGAGTGCGTGTCGGTTATGGGATGGGTGGAGGATGTGTTTGTGGGTGGGGAGATGTGTGGGTGGGGGATTGGTGGGTGGCGGCATGTATGTTTGCCTTGGTCTGTGTGAGTGTGTGGAGGTATGTGTGGGTGGGTGGGGGAGGTATGATGCATGGGGGATGTGGGGGTGGATGGGGGATGTGTCTCATAACATTGCAATATGCATTGTTTATGTTTACAACTTTTATTTAACAATTTTTTTTTTCCATGTGAATGTATCATGTGTAATATGCATTGTTTATGCTTACAAAATATATTTGACAATGTTTTTTCCCCTATGTAAATGTAACATGCACATTTGATGAATGAAAGATGAGTGATTGGAAGGGCTGAATGTAAGGCAGGCCTGTGTGCCCAATTTGTTACCCTTTTAAAATAAAGTTCATTCGTTCATTCGTTCGTTCATTCTGTCTCATCATTATCTTTTAGTTTCAGCAATGCTGCATAAATTAATGTAAAACTCAGGAATAGACATGGTACCGGGATAGTGCAGTGGCTAGCTGGCTTGCCTGCCATCCTGGAGTTCATTTGTTTGTATCCCTAAAGAAGTGGGTGGGTGTAAAAGAAAGTTGACCTGTCAGCTCAGCCTAAAATGGTTGCCAGGAAATGTGCTGGGAAGGAGAGGTGGCCGGTGTAATACTGACCACATCACTCATCAAGTTCTGATTGGTCTATATAAATATGGGGTTAACACCATATACCCTCAAGATGTGGTAAGGGGCCTTTTCTTTTCTTTTCATGTATAGAAGTACACTGTGCTTTTGTTATCAAGAGTAATTTTAATATATGACTTCTGCTACTTGCATTGTCTGTCTATCTGACTCTCTGTCTTTTTGTATCTCTGTCTTTCTCACTCACATGCACACACACACATGCACGCACGTGGGCACACACACACTCACTCAACACAGAGAGAGAGAGAGAGAGAGAGAGAGAAACACACACCTGCACACACACAATAACACACACACACTCTTTAAATATTGTCACAGTCACAAAAAACATTGACTTAAAAATAGAGCTACTTTCTCCCTAACATTTTTGTGATTGTTTGAGGTCTTTGACTCCTTTGATTTCGCTGTTAATGTTAATTCTCTTCTTTCTTCTAGGGTCACAGGGGCAGGACTTATTTTAAACAGTCATTGGACATATAACAAACTGTTAGCCAAGCAAGAAGAAATAATTAGACACAAAGGTAAGCCACTCAGCGAGTTCAACCCATGATGTCTGTAAACCAAACACACGTAATTAAAAATACTATAAGCAAATCCATAAAAACAGAACGTGGAATTGGCCAAAAACACAATCATAAGCGACAGAAAGGATGTTCGGCTGGAAAACCTTTGTCTGAACACAAAAACAAAAAATCACTGATTCAGCATTAAAAAATTACATGAAAAAAACCTACATTAACAGCTGCAAAAAAACCCAAAATAACTACAGAAGCAGTGGACTTGGTTTGGAGCAGTTGTCTGAAAGTCATCAGACAGCATGGATGACCCCTACATCTTGAAAGAGTTTCTGTCATTTCTGTCATTTACTGCCAATATAGTACCTTGCGGTGTATAGCAGAGGGGTCTTTGAGCCTGGGGAATTAAACCCGCCTGGCAAGTGTAGTCACCAGCGAACTGTGCAGGTTAGGATTTTCTTTTTGCCCCCGACAGAAAAAATCCCACATCTTACCGAGGGATCGAACCTGGGTCTCCCAAAGAAGAGTCCGGCATTCTAGCCACTCAGCCAGCCGCTCCTTGAAAGAGTTTCATTCTTAGAATACTGCGCACAACTTGACGTGGCTGAAAATGATTACTCAAAATGGACCAAACTCATGCTTATGGTGGGTCCAAAAGTCAAGACTGCTTATTCAGGTTGAGTAAAATGCATGGCTTGTTTTCTATTGCACTGTTTCTACAAATGAATTCCGGTCATCTGTGTGTTGACATGTGGTGGCATTTTCAGTTATAAGCCGATCTGGAAACAATGAACTACAAATTAATATTACCAATCATAATCCAAAATTTTACTATGAAAATGAGCTTGTTAAAAGGTGAGTTTTTTAAATGTGTTCACTATGAATGATGAACCACAGTAGTACAGTGGCTGGTATGTGGATTTTAAAAGCTGACCTCCAGGTCAAAGTTAATTGCATATCCTTTATAGGATGTCTCTGTCAACCCCAGCATTTGTTAGCTATTTGTGATTTCTTGACAAGTTTACGTTCAGTAGTTTGTCTTTGCTTTCTGAACAACTGATTTTCATACCATTTTATGTAAACCAACGTAAAGAGATCTGCTGCCAAATTTCCTGCAGCTGTGTTTTGAACGTGGTATGCGGGATTATGAATTGTGTTCGTAACCCCTTCACCCCAGAACAGCCGTCAGCCAGCTAGTATATGGGTACCAGTAAATGTCCTCGGAAGTAAAGGCAACTGGCATGATTGTCACACCACTCCTTGGGGTGAGGGGAAAGTGATGTCACACCTTACTAACGGGAGGTGATCTGCCTGGGACTAGGTACACCCAGTCTACGTGACCCCACCGGTCTCTGAATACCTATCTCACTTCAACTAACCAAGGGATACTACCCACCCACACATCGTCCTGACTGCATGACTCAACTCTCAACTCTGGCATCCATATGGTAACACAAGTGTGTATTGTACAAATGAGGGTGATGATGTTGGGGATGATGATGATGAGATAGACCTATTAACCGATAGAACAGTCCAGACAGCAAGCCTGGGAGTAGCTTAAGGGGGGAGCAGTCATCACTGGAAAGGCTTCGAGTAGACGCTACAGGTCATCTTGCTACTAGATCTCACCAGATGTAGATAGTCTTCCATCCAGCTCTCGTCTTCGCCCAGATGAAAAGATAATGGTTGGTCGACCTGGACTAATTCCGGAAAACCTACTCCGTGATGCTCCAAATGAGGGTTCCACACAGATGACGAAATGTTCAAGATCTTGCAGGAGGCCACAATATGAACACGGAGTTGCCCTCTCTTATAGAGTTCCAGAGAGTGTCAAAATTATGAGAGCAACTTCTCAGGTGATGATGTGGAATGTTGGTGCTGGAGATACAGTCTCTAGACTCCAGCGGATTCATAGGCCAAAATGGCCTGGCACTAAAGTCAATATAATCTGGTTCTAGCTGGTAGTGAATCTGTCAATAGTTTTGATACAAGGCACACTCACTCCATAAAGGTACTTGCCGTGAGTGTAGTCGGTCAGCAGATATAGACATAGTCAACATACTTGGTAATGACGACGGTCCGCCCGCCAAGGGTTAGCGGGACTCAACCTCCAGTATAGTAAACTCTGGTGACACACACCTGATAGGATTCATATTGGAGTTCTCGGTCCGCTACTCGCACTTGCCTGGTCCCAATCACTGGACCCGTCACCAACTGATAAGACTTCACTCACGAAGGTAGACCTGTGGAAGACAACACTCCGTGAAAGTATCCAGAACCAAGCTTAACCATGAGCGAGTTCACTCTCACTACCTTCCTCAGCCATATGGACTCTTCCCAGGAGAGTCCTGGTCCCTTTCTATGCCACTCACAGGTGCTAGAGAAGAACTGGGTCTAGGACCTGACAGGCTGCTAAGTGTCCCGCTTCATCTACCCCGGACTGGAGTATAGCTTGGGCCAAGGTGGCTGGTCACTCGTCACTGAGGTGTCGGCCTACTCTGCAAAACTTCTACATGACATATAGGGTTAGTGAATCATTAGTAATGGTAGGTAGAATGGCCCTGAAGTAGGGCCGGTGATGAAGCACCTGGACCCTTTCCTGGTCACGCCAATCTCCCTGGTTCACGTCCCTATTACCAGCCAGCGCAGATATAGTACAGTGCCTCAGGTACAAAATCCAAATCTAATAGTATATACATGGTCTTAATAATTCTCCATGTAGCAGAGATCCACACCCCGTTCTCCCCTGCCTCATCAAGGGCCGGAGCATTTAGAACGGTGTCACTGCCCTTATAGGACAGCCCTGTTCCGCCGGTCAATTCTCACACATTGTCCACCTCTCCGGAATCCACTATATATTAAGCTGGCATTCCATTGAGAGACACTATCTATAAGACAGATGAGAGGAAAGCCAAGAAAAGAAGCCAGTGGTCGCCCCACCAAGTGACAAAGAGTTTCGACTCAAGTCACGACCTTGAAACGACCTCCGATAGTTCTACATATCTTCGCACTACATTCGCCTCGCCGAGCTGCGTCGATCGAGCCCGCACATGCCCTAGTATAGGCGACGTCCTACACTACTTCCGGTTTCCTCCTCGTGACGTCAATCCGCATCGACGACGTTCGATTTCAGGAAGCTGGTTCATGTGTGAACTCAAATTAAAGCTCTCGTTGTCCTGAACCCACTTAACCCAACCTACAGTAGCTGTGAATAACCCCAGCGCCGCTAACACAATAAATATCCCTGTATTACACTGCTAGCAAATAAACGCTTTCAACAGGTTTTGACTTCAGGCAACGCCAGTAGTCTGTTCACACATGCCCCACTTTCCCGCGCCACGGTTAGTACACACCGCCTAGCACTATCGGGTCACCGAGTACCAAAGTTAAATAAACTAAAGGGTACACATACCTTCAGATTGCTGAACAGTTTCATACTGGAGTAGCTTTAACTCAGCAGGACTAGACGTCGGATTTCTTTGACAACCTTGAGACATCGATCGCCCCAGCTCTCCCTAATGAAAACACACTGTGCACAAAAGCGTCTGTCCACGAGCCCTGACAGCCAGCAACTGGTCTTTGTCCGCCCGGCCTAATCCACTGCGCAGGCGCCAAAACCATGCGCTGTCAGCCGGTGAGTCATGTTCACCCGGCCGAGGTTTTTGGAATCATCTCAAACGCCATCCAAAGGGCGGTTATTTTCCAGAGAACCGGGTAGGGTAATAGTAGGGTTGTCTGCCTTATACCGCACGGCCGAATCAAACGGCGTCTACCTCGTGACAATGATATTGATCACATCGTCCATTGAGTGCTGATTGATCTATACAAATATGGGGCTTGCACTATATGCCCATACACCTCAAGGCATGCAAAGGGATTCTTACTATTTAATTAGAGATATAATAATAGTTGTAGTTATCGACCCCGTACCAATGCTTGTAGTTCTTATTCTTAGTAGTGTTTTAACATTGAATTTTCTATTGTGAATTCATCAGCCAGGAAAAGCGCACCATGTGAAACATTCACAGTGGTCTCCAGATGTGAGCGGTGTTCAAAGCAAGAGTTGGTAAGTGCATCACTTTAATAGAATCCCTGATTTTACTGGGCTCTGTAAAATGATATTGTGTAGTATGTATGATTCTTATACAATCATTTTGATAGAATCCCTGATTTTTGCTTGGCTTTGTAAAATGATGACAAACCTCATTGTGTAGTATGTATGATCCTTATACCTTTGATACTACCTTGTGTTAGAAGTTGGGGCAGTGTTTATAAGGGTGTTATGATCTTTAGTTGTCAGGTCTTAGTCAGATATGACTGAGCTGCCATATGGCAGTATACGTACTACCTGCTTTCTGTTAGCATCGAATGTTGGGCGGCGCTTACCAAACCCGACACCCCACATTGTTCCAACGGCTTCAGTCACAGGAGTGCAATTGTGAGGGTACAAGCCAACTGAGGAACCTAAAGACTAAATGTCATGACAGGGCAGACCAGGCCCTAAGCCTTGGTCAGCAACTGATCTAGAATGGAAGCTCAGACAGGCGGACAGTTAGAACATTGCTTTGCTGATCCGGCTGCTTCTGCAGCTTGTCTTCTTCCAGACGTATTGGTGTTACCTTTCCTCTGGAGTAAACCAGGCAGGCCGAGAGAGGGATCATGCTGCATGGGCAACACATGGTCTCTAAATTCAGCCCAGGCTTTGTGTTATGGAGAGGTTTAACTCCATTTTACAAACTATTGTCTGTCAAGACGGCAAGGTGCTAGTCATGATCTTTATGATAATGCATCATTTACATTTGATGTATTAGCCAATCTCAAATGAAAACTATATAACCTTTAACATTTATTGGACAATATTCTATCATATAAATTGATAATGGAATTGGTTAGTAACAGCAAGTCAAGAAAGATGTGCAACAGGGATATGTTATGTCTCCAGACATTATTTCCTGTACAGTGAAAGAATGAGAGATATGAAAGACATAAGACATGAGAGGAATCACAATCGGAAAGACATAATAATAGCAACAATATAAGATATGCAGGTGATACAATGTTGATTGCAGACAGTGAAAACAATCTTCAACAATTAATGGATGCAGTTATTGTATGCAATGAGCAATTAGGTCTAAAATTAAATTTAAGAAAACATAAATTATGGCCATGTCCAGGAATTCCACCATGTAACATCCAAGTAGATGAACAGACTGTTAAACAAGTGAATAATTAAGTTGTCTTGGAATGGTTATAACAAGAGATGTCTTAGAACAATAATCTTCATTGCAAAAGTAGTCTTTTGCAAGATGGAAAACATACATACCAATAACTTGCTGTCAGTTGCAGTGAGAAAGTGCATTAAAGTGTTATATAGCCCCTGTACATTGTCAGTTGTAATGAGAAGAAGAGTGTTAAAGTGCTATACTTTTATGAGGGGGCTTCAAGTGAAAACCTTAAACTTTTTTGGGGGTTTGTGAATATATTCTGAAAAAGTAAAGAATAAATGTATAATCTTTCTATGTAGTCGCCACTGTGTTCAATGCACGTCCTTCAGCGCTGATATAGTGCTTGGATTCCTATAGAAAAATATTCTCGGGGGGGGGGGGGGGGGGGGGGGGGGGGGGGGGGTGTCACTACTTGGTCATGAACAGTCTGTCACAGAAGTCGCACCATTTTGAAACTTCCTACTCAACTCATACACTTACTGGACTGATAGGCATGCATCACCATAACAGACCTTAATTCGCCAATGAATTTCTGTTTCACCCTTTCACTGATCAAAAAACGTTTAACAGAACACTACTCCTGTTTGGTGCATGTCAAAAGTGGGGCAACCGTCTTTAAATTGTCCTTATGACGTCACTGTATTCGTCTGCACCATGATGTTATGTGCTCAATACTTTTGACATCCTTAACAACAATACTGACAGGTTACAAGACAATGTCATGGTTATTATAATTCCTATCACACTTTTAAGGTTTTCATTTGAAGCCCTCTTGTATATACTGTGTTTCCCCAAAAATAAGACCTACCCCTATTGTCCTTATGACGTCACTGGTCATGAACAGTCTGTCACAGAAGTCGCACCATTTTGAAACTTCCTACTCAACTCATACACTTACTGGACTGACAGGCATGCATCACCATAACAGACCTTAATTCGCCAATGAATTCTGTTTCACCCTTTCACTGATCAAAAACGTTTAACAGAACACTACTCCTGTTTGGTGCATGTCAAAAGTGGGGCAACCGTCTTTAAACTGTCCTTATGACGTCACTCTGTTCGTCTGCACCATGATGTTATGTGCTGAACACTTTTGACATCCTTAACAACAATACTGACAGGTTACAAGACAATGTCATGGTTATTATAATTCCTATCACACTTTTAAGGTTTTCATTTGAAGCCCTCTTGTATATACTGTGTTTCCCCAAAAATAAGACCTACCCCTATAATAAGCCCTAGTAGGATGCTTTTAATATAAGACCTACCCCTAAAATAAGCCCTAGTTAAGATCGTCAGCTAGAATGGGAGACTTGTTGCCGAATGGCCAGTCGGAGAACAGACGTCACTGGTGCGCACTTGATAATGAACGGATGTAGTTCATAATTCAGTATGTCCACTCATGTTAAATAAGAAGATGACATGACTGTATTTGAATAAATGTAGAATTTTGTACATGAATAAATGTAGATTTTTTTATCTGAGAAAAAAGAAAAAATATAATAAGTCTTATAAGCATTTTTTAAAGCTAAAATTAATATAAGACCCAGGGAAACACGGTAGAAAGGAAATATAGTTTCTAAGGAAAATTCAAAGAATACCATGGACAGACTGACAACAAGAAAGGAGCAAGCCCTACAAGAAACAAATGAACATCATAACACTGATTTGAGAAACTAGGTGTAGACAACCAAGGTTTTATGGGACGTTGTGAGGAAAAATAAACACAAAAACTTAGTGACAGCAACAAGGGAAAAGAGCAAGATAAAGACAAGATAAATACCTGGATGATATGACCACATGGCATAATTTGGACAAGGACACGGACATGATCCAGGACTGGGGACCGTGTGAGATGGCCAAATATGTCGAAACCATCGCACAAAGCACGAACTCTGGCAGCGACCCCCAGGAGTCTCTGAGACAAATGCACTCGTGAACCGAAAGATGTAGCCCGGAATCGAATCCACAGGCGAATGTTTGTATGCCTGTGAGCCTTTGACCTGATGGCAGCAGAAATATGGTTTCTGAGAAAAATGCAAATGACACAGTGGATGGACAAAAAAAAAAAGGAGAAACAAATGAAGTAGTCCTTTAAGTCTCACTTTGTATTTGTTAAATTTATCAGTCACAGGAAACATTTTTCTGAATGTTTCAGTTTAATTCCTATGTGAAGTTTTGTTTGAAAGCTGCATTAATTAAAAAAGAATGACAAAAACTTAAATAGAATGGACACAATTTACTTTATTTTATTTTCCCTTTCTAATGTCTCTTGTTTAGCGAGATTTAGTTCCTGTTTGTTCTGAGACTGGCCACAAGGAACGTATCAAATGTGATTCTGGGAAAGAAGACTTTATCTGGTAAGTTTATTTATGTTCCTGTTTGTGCCAGATACTGTACATTCAAAACTTGGTTTACATCATATTATAATGTAAGACAATGAATTTTATACAAGAGACAACATTGCAGAAATAGACTTCTACAGAATATGATTCAAATGGTTTCATGAATAAGTAATGTAGAACTTTTCAAAACACTGACCATTTTCCAGTCAGATTAAAAGTGAAAGAAAAATGCTGGCACTTGATACAACACATCAGTAGACAGACATACACCAGTAGCAAACAAGACAACCTTATTTTGGAGCTTACAGGTCTAAAGATACATACAGAGACAAGTGCCACACTTGGACATGCAAATTGAAAACTGGACATGGACAGTAGTGATGATGGAAATATTTGGAAAGACGATGAAAAGATACATACAGAAACAAGTACCATACTTTTACATGTGAACTGAAAACTGGAAACGGACAGTAGTAATGATGGAAAGGTATGGAAAGAACATGAAAGGATACACAACAAAGGCAGATTTGGTATCATCTGGGTGAGGGCTTGTACTCTATGAGAAGCTAAAAGATAGAAGATAGAAGGACAAAGAGGAGGAGATATAAATGTGTAGTATTACAAAGATTACTAGGGTTAGAACTGAATATTAAGAAGACACAGATTATGGTCGTCACTGGGAAGAAGGAAATACGACAATGTGATATACGAGTAAATGGGCATATTCTTAAGTAAGTGAATCGATACAGTTATCTAGGCACAGTCATAACATCTGATGGGAGATGCCTTGAAGAAATTAGAACAAGAATTGCCATTACGAAGGTAGCCTTTTGCAAGATGAAAAACATACTGACCAATAAAAAGATATCAATTGAAACGAGAAAAAGAGTGTTGAAGTGCTACATAGAACCTATACTTTTGTATGGATGTGAAGCGTGGACAATAAGCAGTCAAGTTGAAAAACTGCTGATGGCTGTGGAAATGTGGTTTCTGAGGAAAATGCAAAGAATACCATGGACAGACAGAAAAACCAATGAACAAGTCCTTCAAGAAACAAATGAAGATCGTAAACTGATTAGAGACATTAGACATAGACAGTCAACATTTTTTGGGCATATTATGAGAAGAAATGAATTGGAGAACTTGGTGACGACTGGCAAGATCGAAGGGAAGAGACCAAGGGGAAGACCGAGAAGTAAATACCTGGATGACTTGGCCACGTGGCATGGTCGAGACAGGAACACAGAGCTGATCCACGACTCTGGTGATCGAGTGAGATGGCAGAACATGACCGCCCACGCTTATCGGCATGGCACATGATGGATGGATGGATGGATGGATTACAAAGATTCACTAACTGAAACAAATACTTTTTCTTTTCTCTAATCTTAATTCAGTTTTCTTTCCATGTATGTTTTCTGTTATTTTTGTGAAAACATGGCCAATGGTTATTTATGAAACCAATTTTAAAAAAAAGATGCTCATGTGTGACCGAGGTATATAAAGGAAGCGAAGAAGAGTAACACTGTAACCTACCATGTATGTCATAAGAGGCAAATAAAAAAGGATTGGGCATGGGGCAGATGATTGCGTCCCATAGAACAATTCAGCCACAAAATCCAATCAACCATGAACAAATTACACAAAGGTAAAAGAATAGCTCAGTCACCCAAGAGGAAAGGAAGCTATTCTAGAAGAGCTAAGGGGAGATGCAGAGAAAGCCGCATGGAGACTGAATCGCAGATTGAATAGTGGGGAACCTAAACACAACGAAGAAGAGAATTAAAGACAGATGAATAACATGGGGAGATCATGGACAAAGATGTGGGAGAAAGCAAAAGACAGGACAGTTGGTGTGAGTTGCTTGATGACCTGTGCTCAAATATAGGATAAAGAGCAAGTGAAGAAGAATTAAAAGAACAAGACTTTTTTGTAGTTGGGTGAGGGTGGGAGTTGATTATCATGTGTAATTATTCTTTGACTTGAATTTGGACATTTATTTTTAAACAGGTGTGACATTTCTCCTGCAGTTGAGGAGTCAGACTTTTGGAAATTCCAGTTATGCACACTTTTGCTGGGCTTGTCCTCCTATGCTGCAGTTTACCTCCGCCAGAAAAAATTAGACAAAATATTAATGGAGAAGATTAATAAACAAATAAGTGCAGGAGTGTAAGTCATGCGGATGAATAATATGTAGTTTTACTGTAGTGTGTTTTTTCTTCTTCCATTTAATCTTATTATACGTCAGCATAGGCTGGAATTCATGTCTGTTTATCATTTTGTTACCATTTTTATTTAGTTCTTTTGTGTTTTCTTAAATGATGCAATATTTAAATTTTGTGAGGGAGAATTGAGTATGAGAAGAATCATCTTGCATTTTTTGTCATGAACATTGTTTGCAGTCTCCAAGATGTTCATAATCGTTTACTTCATTTAAATGCCATGAGACTAACACAATTCTTTTAAGACAATAAAAGACAATGCAGATGCAATCATAAGAAGTGTTTGTTTGATTTGTGGATAATCAGCTGCATTGCAGGAGCCATGGAATCATAGTGGCTAGGTGTTTGCTTGCTGACCTGCGGGTCATGAGTTCAGATTCACTTTGAGGTGCATGTTTAAATTGACCTGGGTTCCCAGATTGACCCAGCCTAAAATGGGTACCAGGAAACATCTCGGGAAGTGAAGGCGGGTCGTGGGATATTGACCCCATCACCCCTGGAGTGCCCGTTTGTCTATACAAAATATGGAGATAGGTCAATATGACCAATACGCCTACAGGTGTGTAAGAGGTCCTTGTATTTCCAGACCTTCACTGCAAATATCCCCATAAGTGCTTCACATCTTCCCATAGAGCACTGGTCAGTGGGATAAAATGTTGATGTCTCATCCTTGACTTGGGGATGCAAATTACAAGAACCTCTGAAGTCGGAGTGGGTTCGCCTGAGGGGGAGGGACACTGGTAGTAGGGAAAGCTAATCCAAACGCAAAATTGAGTCAAGTGCTACTAGAAGTAGTGTGTTTAGACTATGCTTGAGCTCAAAGCGAGCGAGTGCCAAAAAAGAATTGTAAAAGGAGATACGGAAGACGGCAAGAAACAATTCTTGACAACCTTTATCATGGCATGGTAAAATACCAGCATATGAACTGTTACATTTTCTTGGGGATTACAATATTGTGAAAAAGCATGGCCACCCACTCCAGAAGAAAAAGTAGTAGTGAATGATGATGATGATGAGGCAGAATTTACCATTCCGCATTTTCTCCTCATCCTGAAAGTAATTTTTAGTTAGTTGTGGTCCCAACTTCACAGCAAAGGATTGCCCCATAATGCTTTAATTTTATTTTTGTGCTAGTGAATATCACACAAATGCCCTTACTGCCACATGTGAAAAGAAGAACAGATATAAGTCTCGACAAACCAACAGCCCACACAGGTATACTATGCATAATGCCGCTGCCAGCATGACAACACAATAGTCCGCCATGAAAAATACACTTCATCGGCGATGGAAGCGGAAGTCACTAGAAAACCAGCAGCCATACATTTCTGCATAAGGCAAACCCAGTTAGTTCAGCAACAGGCGGCCGCCATTTTTATGAACATTCCGTTCATGACACAAACAAATGGGGACATGTTAAGACACTCCATATGAAATCTACAGCACACAGTGTAGCTCCACGCACTCAACTCAGTAGCAGGGCTACGGAACCATATCCTGAAAGTAAGCTATTGGGCGTGCCCTGTGTTGTGGAAGTAAGCAGATAATGCGCCAGCATAACACTACATTAAAAGAATCAGGTTTAACATGATGGTTGGGACGCAGAGGTGTTTCCAAGGCACCAGGGCCAGGTTCTATACTGGCCAAGACCTACTAATACGTCTTAGTCGTGCGTCCTGGGCAACAGGTCCCTTCGGGGTTCTGGCTAACGTAGTAGAATCGCTGATTCCTCCGAAGTCGGAGTGTATCTGCTTGCACGGCGAGGAACCACCAGTCTGCACACCAATAAGGCCAGACATGGGACAACGGATACTCACGCAAACCTCAGGTCCTGTATGACATCACACAGATGTTGGACAGCAGGATGTCTTCATCCGACATACAGGACTTCACGCTGGAGTTCACAGCCAGCGAACGCAAGCAACATGATGGTTAGGACATTCACCTATTGACAGTGATTGTGATGGTTAGAACATTCACCTATCAACAGTGATCATGATAGAGTGGTGGTTACCGGGAAGGTAACGTGGTCAACAAATGTCTGAAGAAGTCGGATGTGTTGGCCGAAAGGTGCAAGTATCGCATCTCTGCTGTAAGCGGGCAGAACACATTTGTGTCTAAAACAACATTCAGGGCTAACACAAAAGAAGAAGAAGAAGAGTGGTGGTTAGGACATTTCACTATCAAAAGTGATTGTGATAGAGTTGTGGTTAGGACATTTTCTTGTCGACGGTGCATTGTGATAGCATAGTGGTTAATTAGCTCATTAGCCGATCGTGTTGTTTGCCCACCATGAATGAAGAAGACCACTCATCCAATGAGATTCAATGACTGTGAGCACGAAGGTGACTGATGAGGCCGACGTGAGCCCGGAATAATTGTGGGCTGTGTGGACAGTTGATGGTAGTCACACTAGACGTAGTGCAGACCGCATTGAAATTTGTGGCTCATGTGCGTTGGTTTGCTAATGCATTTTGGTCTACCTCGCATTTTGGTCTACCCTTGATGAATTTTTTTTTTTTTTGCATATCCTTTACAGGACATCGCTGTCAACACCAGCATCTTTCAGCTGTATATTGATGTCTTGGCAAGATTACACTCAGTAGTTTGCCATTGCTTTCTGAGCGGCCGGCTCACATACCCCGTAAGTCACCGATGTGATTCGAACCACTGCTGATTCTCTCCGTCATCACCTTACCCTACGAGAGTATACAAGATTATGGAGAAAAGTCATAACCTCTAAGCCACGAAGCCGGCACCTTGATGAATACGTGTACATAATCTGGGTCGATCTTAGGTAGCAAGCCCCCCCCCCCCCCCATGTGTCTGTGTGGATGGCAAAGGTCTTAAGAGCAATTTTAAGGGTGTCATTGAAACGGTTTATTTCTGGCCGCGGCATGGTCATTTTTCAACCTGTAGTTTGCCATGCTGGCACTGTGGCTTGGGGGATAGTGAAAGTGAGTTTCACAATTCCCCATCATGTCGAGTCAAGGGTTCGAAGTCAGTTGCGGGAAGTTAAGAACCGAATGTCAACTTACTCAACTAACGACCTGATAAATCACAAAAAGCCACTACATGCTGGGGTTGATCACAACGTCCTCTAAAGGACATGCAATTAACTTTATATTTAGTTCTCTATAAAATATCATTTTTACATATGGTCTAGTATGAGAGCTATGTATCTAGTCCAGCGAATCTGGCGTTTCTTCAGTACAGTTTGTATGCTTGGCAGAGGCAGATTTGCCCTGTCAAGAGTGATATTTGGAATTGTGTCCTATCATTTGATTGTCAGCAGTTTTCTGAGACAATGTGTATAAAAGCTATTCAGCTTCCTGGCGTAACTCTGGCACACTGCTTTTGGTATGCATGGAGCAGTGATGGCAGGAATTATTGTTCTGTACACTTTTAGCCTGGCTTTAAGGATGTGCCTATAAAAACAATCTTTTTTAAGATGTGCCCATTCTTTTCAAGACCTTGGTGTTTCATTCTGCCAAAAGTGCTACTGGCGTGTGAAATTCTGGCATTGATTTCATCATTGATAGTGACATCCTGAGATAGTGGTCTGCTGAGATATGTGAGTCACATTAAATTGTTGATCATTTACTATAATCTCGGGCTCTGGTTATATACTTTATTATCGGAGCCGTTTGATACTTAACTACGGTTTTCTCCGCATTGATATTGAACCCAATGTTGGTACAGGTTTAAGAGAATCTGTGTGTTGTTTTGGAGCGTTCGCTCACTTTAAACTCAAGCATAATCCACACACGTGCTACTGCTTTTTAATGTACTGAACTGATTTTTCACAAATAAACACACATAGTATTATTTAGCGCTCATAGAAAGAAAAGAAGGAAGTAGAGATTAAAGGACGCATTAGGCAACATAAAATTTGAAAGCTATAGTTACCGACCGGGATCGAACTTGTCACCTCCAAATGATGACGGCGCTTCGCTCAGGAACAAGTGTATTTCGACGCATGACCAACTTGACACTCCAAAAAAGTTCTTCATTAGTCATGTCTTTCATACACAGGAACCTACAACAACTATGGAATACGGACAAAATTCGTCCCAAAGTTTAGTTTAGTTGAAGGATCAACATCACAGCACACGGGTGCAACTCATAAGTGCCCCGTTATACTCCTAACTCAAGCCCGAGTCTGGAGAGTCTCAGCTCAGTGCACGAACTCCGTAGCACCGGTGAGGATCCTAAAATACTTTGGGTAGATTTTTAACTCGAAATTTTGCCCGGGCATCGCCGTTAGGCTACTGTTTTCGATTTCCAACTGCTAAGGAATTTTTTTTTATGTGCGCAACAATACACACGGGCGTCCGATCTCACTACCCAGAGACCAGGGGAAATGTTGTTACTAGAAGTCCACGTGAAAAAATCCCGGTCCGCATCGGGGCTTGAACCCGGGACCTCCAGCACTCGAGGCGGACACCATACCTTGAGACCACTCATCCGCCATTCGTATCAAAGCATTGAGATAGCACCGTAGGTCTCATAATTTATATTAAACCAGCATAGGTCAAATAACTAACACACAAACACATTTCGGACCGTATTATGTTTATGTTTGTGAATATACTAGACACAGCATTACGGTCCGAAATGTGTTTGCGTATATGATATTTGACCTATGCTGGTTTAATATAAATTATGAGACCTATGGTGCTATCTCAATGGTTTGATACGAATTCTGTCCGTATTCCATAGTTGTAGGTTCATGTGTATGATAGATATGACTAATGAAGACATTTTTATGGAATGTCTAGTTGGTCATGCGTCGTAGTACACTTGTTCTTGCAGCGAGGCACCGTCGTTATTTGGAGGTGACAGGTTCGATCCCGGTCGGTAACTATAGCTTTCAAATTTTATGTTGTCTAGTCTCTACTTCCTTGTTCTCCTTCTATGAGCGCTAAACAATACTGTGTGTGTTTTTTTGTGTGAATTGTCTTAGAGGCCTCAAAGGGTTCTCCAATTGATGAACTGATTTTTGCGTGTGGATTAGCTTTCCCTATTACCAGTGTCCTTTACATTATGCTAACCAGCTCCGACTTCAGAGGTATTTGTATTTCCCATCCTCAAGTCAAGGATGAGAAGTCAACATTTTAGTCCAACCAACCGGTGTAGGGGTTGAACCCGCTACCTTGGCATTATCAAACCAGCGTAAAGAAGGGGGGGGGGGTGAATCTGTTGATATTTGACTGCATATTTGTGTCTAGTTTGGAATTTAGAGCGCAATCATCTGCACATAGAAGATCCCTAATTGAGATCGGTTGATCTGATCTTTGTTTTTGCTTGAAGCTTCCTGAGATGAAATAGTCTGACATCTATGTGATAATTTATACCTATTGATAGGTCGTCATTTTTAACAGCAGTGGCCAACACATCAGCGAACATCATACTGCATACTGTAGTATCGGTGTGAGCACCACGCTTGTTCAACTCCATTCGATACGGGGAAAATATAGGGTGTATTTTTAATGACTGTGGGGATTTTGAAAATATTGCCGTTCCAAGTTTTGTATTCACCCTCTGTGGGGTTCATGTAACATAAAAGGTAAACACAAAACTTGGAACGGCAATATTTTCATAAATCCCAGTCATTTAAAATACAACCCGTACCTGATAACATGTTGTTCTCCTACATTTGTTTATCACCAGCGATAGGAATAATGGTTTAGTTAGTGCATTGACCTTTCAGTAGCGATCGTTATAGCGTAGAGATTACTTAATGCATTCACTATAATGAATTAATTTGTTTGCAGTGATCGTGTTAGCCTAGTGATAATTAGCGCATTCGTCTACCGTGCATCTTTCAATAGTGATCGAGTTAGTATAGTGGTTAATTAACTATATCTTTTCCCAACATTTGTTCACAGGGTTAGTCTTGCCGGGTAGGACAAATAGATCGCACAGCATACCCCGAATATGTCGAATATGTCGATTCACTTATAAACATATTTTACTGCCTTTATGATCAAAATAACCTAATCACCTTTTATTAACAAGGAAGAGCGAAATGAGGAAGCACATGTTAGAAGTCTTGAAAGTATGTCGACAGCTTTCCTAAAATCAATATTTCTTGTTTTTCATGTCCTTCTCCATTGTAATAAATAATTCTAACATTAAGATCTGTTATATTGACTGGCAAGCTAATAGTTCGTCAGCGTGGATAACGGCAATCACGGCGTGTGATATTGATCTAATCTTCCTGTTAATCAGCTGTAATAATATTCATGTTTCCCAGAAGGTATTGTAGGTGGCTATGCATATTATATTTTCCCTCTTTTCATTGGGTGTTCATGCCCTTAAGGCGCTAAGCACTCATTTAGAACTCATATAAGTAATCCAACAACGGTAGTATTAGCTCTTAGTATCGCACACATGATATGAAATGGCCCATACTTAGGGGGTAACAATGTCGAAGGCTTTCACGTGGCTTATGTAGGAAAGGTTCATAAATAAACACACATGTATTGGTTGGCGTTCACAGAGGCGAGAAGAAGGAAGTAGAGGCTAGATGACGCACTAGACAACATAAACATTGAAAGCTATAGTTACCGACCATGATTCGAACCTGTCATCTTCAAAATGACGACGGTGCATCACTGCATGAACAAGTGTAATTCGACGCATGATCGACTGGACACCCCTAAAACAG
The DNA here is from genome assembly GCA_014155875.1 of Cepaea nemoralis. Taxonomy (NCBI): domain Eukaryota; kingdom Metazoa; phylum Mollusca; class Gastropoda; order Stylommatophora; family Helicidae; genus Cepaea; species Cepaea nemoralis. The sequence continues at coordinate 171,838 of JACEFZ010002943.1, forward strand.
GTATACTAAATAGCCAGGTCTATCATACGCATAAACTCACAACTATGAAATACGGACAGAATTCGTATCTAACCGTTGAGACAGCACCTTAGGTGTCAGAATATTATATTTATATTAAACCAGCATAGATCATACAGCAAACATACAAGCACATCGGATCGTAATGTTGTGTCCAGTATGTTCACTAACATTTAAAGAAGAGAAATTGACATTTCTTTATAGGGAAGCATCTTTTGTTAAGCTTGAAACAATTGTGATGATACTAACTGATTAAATGCCAAGGGATGATAAATCGCATTATTCGAACTTGTCGTAACAGCCGTGGGCTTATAAATCAAACATCTTTCTTCTTCTTTTGCGTTCGTCTGGAATATTGTTTTAGACGTAATTTTGCTGTGCCTGTTTACAGCAGAGCTGCGATTTTCGCACCTTTCGGCCGCCACATCCGACTTCTTGATACATCTGTTGACCGGGTTATCTTCACGAGTGTTTCGTAGGACGTTGACTCTCACTACTGTGGTTTTATTTCCATCCCAGCTGGCCCATTTAGAACATCTGAAGACATCCCGGTCAGCCCTCATGGGAAGGCAGGGGCAGACCATGGTCATTCTCTCCCCCCTTCCCCCATCCAAACAGACTTCCATAATTGCAGAGCCGACATATAGCACTCTGGTACTGGGCTCACCCAAGGAATCGTCACGTCCTGCACATGGCTGCTTAGCCTCACTTCCGTATATTGAGTCTTCGTTTACCACAGGCTATTCCTCCGGAAACCAGAAGATGACATCCACACAGTGAGCTTTCAATTTTGACTTTCCACGCATGGATTTGCTATCCAAGCAATATTTCATCTCGTGCCCCTGGGACGGGTTTTCCACCTTTGATGACGCCCACACAATAGGCTTTCGATTCCGACTTTCCACGTCGTGGAATTACTATAAGAACAATATTCTATTTCGTGCCCCTGGGACGCTATTGCCACCAACATACCTGAGGTATGAAATGTGACAGGCTAAGAACCTAATTCCAATTCCAATTTTCCCCCCAAAAAATTCCAAATTCGGCCTCGTCTAACCTGCTTCATCAGCTGTGGTTATTGTTGAGAGCCGTAGTTGTGTGGATTGTTAGTCCTAATTCCTACTAGTTTTATTGGTTCCTCTCTGTTCGTCGGATAGATTTGTTTTGTTCTGGTCCTGGTAAAGACCGGTCCTTGGTTGGGCCTACTGGGCCCGCATTCTCTCGTTTTTTGGCTTCTTTTCTCTGTTAGCCCTGCTAACTGCTTGTCGTTTCTTGTGTTATTCTCATCGGGGCTAGTCCCGGTCATGTCCAGTCCTCATAAGGACTTGATGTAGGCAAGGGCAGAGCATTTAATTGCAAGTCTCAAGTTGTCCCCCCGGTCAGCGTTACAAACTCCTTTACGCTTGTGAGTTTTGGCGGTTTTCTTCATCGCGTGTGGGTGTGGTGTGGCAACAAGATGACCAGGTCTCCCTGTCTTTCTAATTCAGGTGCTCTACCGGAAGAGCCAACCCACCTTCCTGCCCTTCACCCGCTATATTTTTTATTTTTTTAAATTTTGTAAATATTTTTATGAATTTTTTTTTTTTTTTTTTTTTAAAACAACATATATAAACATGCACAGATACAAACAAATACACATATACATATATACAGTGTAGGGAGGTTATACGGTCTTCCCTGTTCTGCATAGGAACTGTCTGACCAGTCGCTGTGTTTCCGGGTTGCTGTTATGTGCAGGCACTCCGTCATTGTAATTGGGTTCCCAGTTTTGACGAAGTGATCTCTCAGGTCCCTTCGCTCTCTATTGTACTTGTCGCATACTAGTAAGTAGTGTTCGATGGTGTTGTTTTCTCGGCATTCTCTGCAGTTTGGGTTTTCTCTTGTGTCTTTCCAATTGCCTAATCTGATTCTCCACAGCTGTCTGTTTGCCGGTGCTTTCATGTTGGTCTTGACTTGTGGCTTGAATCTGGGTTCACCCAAAACTTGGAAGGCATGACGGCCTTTATCGCTGTCTCGCCACTGTTGCCTCCATTCCTTGAGAATGTAGTTTTTGACTATATTCTTCCCTTCTACTTTACCTAGGCCTGTGCAGATTTGATTAGTGCTGGTTATTCCTCGTTTCGCGGCCCTGTCTGCCTGTTCGTTTCCCGGGATACCCCTGTGTGCTGGTATCCATCCGATGGTGACTTGGCAACCCATGTACCTGAGGTTAGTGGCTGTCGCTAGTATCTCCTCTTTTATGTCAGGTCTGTTGCCTCTATTGAAGTTCCCGAGCGTTTGTACTGATGACAGGGAGTCTGTTAATATACACAGTCTCAGTGGTGGATTTTCGGCTGCGATCTCTAGACCTTTCATTATGGCAACCAGTTCGGCCGTGCATACTGCTGTCTGGTCTGTTAGCTTGAACTGTCTCTTCAGCTTCCAGTCTGGGACCACTACCCCTGCTCTTACCTCTCCCTGTTCGTTTTTGGACCCGTCTGTGTATATTATGAGGTTGTCCTTACTGAATTCTTGTATGTATTCCTCGGCCGTGTCTCTTGCATCTGTGTCCTCCGGATTTCTGTTAGAATGGTTTATTTATCTTGGACATTGAGCCATTTTACTGAGGTTGATCGTTGTATTGTTACTTACCATTTGGCAGTTATAAAATTGTATCCCAGTGGGGAGGGAAGGGGCGTAGCTGTGAGGTTAGGTGCCAGCTTCAGGCTCAGAAGGTACAGGGTGTATTTTTAATGACTGTGCAGTGTGTAAAAGTATTGCCGGTCCAAGTTTTGTATTTACCTATTATGTTGCGTGAACTTTAAAGAGGGTCAATACAAAACTTGGACCGTCAGTATTTTTAAACACCGCACAGACATTAAAAATACACACTATATCAGGTTCTATCCCTGCTGGGAATTTTTCAAAGTTCTATTGGTATCTAAGGATGTCACGCGCCCCACTGATCTCTTGGGTAGTGATATCGGATTTCTAGCCTTCTTAGATAAGGGCTAAAAACAGGAGGTCCCGTGCGCAAGATGTGCCCGTTAAAATTCCACGGCAGTTGGCATAGAGTAGGGGTTATGCCACTGCTCTGGAGCAATTGTTAGGACAAGTAAAACGCACCCACAGGTAGATAAGGCCCGTTACCGTGGATGAAATCTGTCTAGAGCAGTGGTTCTCAGTAGTTTGGCCCATGCACCCTTTCACCATATGTCATAATGACATTACCCCCTTTCCAGCGAACGAAAAAAGAATTCCTCCCTCCCCCTTTCCAAAATTGTCAACATCAGAAGGTGCATTTTTTATATTCACAATATTTTATTAACTCACCAAATTAATCATATTACAATAAACAAACAGTTAAAACGTCAACGAATATTCACTTAATAGGATATTGTGCCTGAAGCCATTTCGAGCCTGCCAAACTGTGGTCTTAACCCCCATCCCCCCTCCTTTATTGGGGGGGGGGGGAATCCTACACCCCCCCCCCCCCCACCCCACCGGTCTAGAGGGATTAAACTCAGAGGTGCATAACTAGATTTGGCGCACTCAACTCGAAAGAGTGACGCACTCACCTTGAAAAAGGAGCGTGGAAGAAAAGGTACCCCGCACCAACTCCAGGGCTCATATTTGGCCAGATTTTAGTTCATCGGCTGATTCTGTGTTAATTTTCAACAAATGTCCCACATAAATGTACTCTCCAAATTTGAGTAGTTTTCCAGCGGATACAAGACACCACCATCCACACGTCAACGTACCATCCAGGTTAATGAGAAAATTCACAACCTGGTGAATTAGTAGAACTATCTGGCAACAGTGATACCATTTGACGTTTTATGCCTTGTAAAGGTTAAAACAATAATCGCAATGACAAAGGCACCATCATCTGTATACAACATGGCACAACATTAGCAAGCATGTCCATACAGTTCAAATCAATTTACGGCTTTCATTTGTTTCTTGAAAAACTGTCTCATTCCTTTTTTTGTGTGTGGTCCATTCATGGTATTATTTGAATTATCATAAGAAACCAGACTTCTACTAGCATTACATTATTTCAACTTGTCTGTTTATTGTTCATGTTTCACATAAATACAATAGTTTAGGTTTTATAGTTTTATATAGGACGCAAACATTCTTTTTTCTCTCGCAGTATTTGACTGCTAACATCTGATTGGTGATTATGTTTCCCATCTGGCAGAAAGCTGCTAACACTATATTTAGAATATCGTGGACAGAGCAAGATGTTGAGAATATCGTGGATAGAGAAGAATGATGACAATATCACGAATATAGAAGAATGTTGAAAATATAACTGGCCGAGGGAAATAATGAGAATACCTTGGGCAGGGAAGAATGTTGAGAATGTCGTGGATAGAGACAACAACAAACATTGATGTAATGACAGCTACGCGTGTCACAAAATCCATTCAACAAACCTGCAAGGACAAGACAAATGAAATTAACAGAACACATCAACAGAAGAGGTAGAATAGATACATTAGTTTTATGTGGAGAGAATATAGGTTGTATTTTTAATGACTGTGCAGTGTTTGAAAATATTGCCGGTCCAAGTTTTGTATTTACCTATTATGTTGCATGAACGTTTCAGAGGGTGAATACAAAACGTGGACCGGCAATATTTTTAAACACTGCACATTCATTAAAAATACACACTGTACTAGGCAAGAGAGGTAAATGAAGATATAGAAAGATTACGTGGAAAGCTAGAACAGATAGAAAACAAATAATTATATAAGCAATGTGGAGGTCAGCTTGGCCGAATGGATAAGAGCGCTCGCTCTGAAATTTCCGGTTTGCTGATGCCGAGATGGCGGGTTTAACTTCTGCACCGGTCAGTAGGACTAAAATGTTGACTTCTCTTTTTCGTTCTCGACTTGAGTGAGAGACACTGGTAATAGGGAAAGCTAATCCACAGGAAAAATTCAGTCCAATGTACTGGTAGTAGTAGCGTGTGTGTGGACTACGTTTAAGTTCAAAGCGAGCGAGTGAAAGAAACTAAGCAATATTAAACTCATGACAAATAACACGTTACAGACGATGTAAAAATAACACGTTACAGACGATGTAAAAATAACACGTTACAGACGATGTAAAAATAACACGTTACAGACGATGTAAAAATAACACGTTACAGACGATGTAAAAATAACACGTTACAGACGATGTAAAAATAACACGTTACAGACGATGTAAAAATAACACGTTAAAGAGGATGTAAAAATAACACGTTACAGACGATGTAAAAATAACACGTTAAAGAGGATGTAAAAATAACACGTTACAGAGGATGTAAAAATAACACGTTACAGAGGATGTGAGAGCCATGGTCGCTAATATCAGCTCCAAACAGGCACATGATGAAGAAGGCAGCAAAATGCAATACTCGTACTCAAGGAAACCTTCGTGAATAATTTTTATTATTGGTTTAGTTTAGTTTAGTTTAGTTTGGTTTGGTTTAGTTTAGTTTAGTTTAGTTTAGTTTAGTCGATGGATCAACATCATGGGAGCAACCCAGAAGTGCTCCGTTCTCCTCCTAACTCAAACCTGAGTCTGGAGAAGCTCAGCGCACAGCGCAGTGCACAAACTCTGTAGCATCGGCGAGGTTCCTGAAATACTTTGGGTATATTTTTAACTCAAAATTTTGCCCGGGCAGCGCGGTTAGGCTACTCTTTTTCTATTTCCAACTGCCAAGGGATTTTTTCCGTGCGCAACAATACACACGGGCGTCCGATCTCACTACCCAGAGACCAGGAGAAATTTTATTACTAGAAGTCCACGAGAAAAAGTCCCGGTCACCACCGGGGCTTGAACCCGGGACCTCCAGCGCTCGAGGCGAACACCATACCTCGAAACCACGCAGACCCCCAATTTTTTTTAAATTATTGCCATTCTATCAATGGCAATCAGTTTAGTTCAGAAAATAGATAGCCACTCCAAGCGGTCCAAGAAAGGAAGAATCTACTTCAACATTTAAACAAAACATTCACGTTTCTACGAACTATTTAGCCTCATCATCGTTAGCCATGTCGAACAACTCAGGCGATCTTGTTCCTTCACAAATAACTGCACTGTCGTGTTCTTTCGACTGCTGATTGTCTTCGTGCCACTCAACCCATCTAGCAGTTTTCCATGTCTGGATCTGTTTAAACGGGGTTAAAAGACAAGGGAATCATCTTCATTCAACCCGGGTTCTATACCGTATGGCTCGGTCTCAAACCGTAGGTTGACTTGCTGACAATGTTGCACAAAGCACGAACTCCGTAGCTCCACCGACGACTCCAATGAGTGTCCAAGAAAACTGCACTCGTTTCAATCACAAAGAAAAAAACCAAAATAAACACACTAGGAGTATGTGATATAGGATCTGCCTAACAAAACATAGACGCAAGAATACAATAAATCTTCTATATATCTGTAGTATTGTCAAAATCTGCTCTTTAAATAAATACTTTAGCCATTCAGATAAAGATAGCGCAGATGAACAAGCCAACAGAACTAACAGATTTACTGTAACAACGTGGACAGCAAACAACGGAATGAAATCGATCAGATTACGATTGTTAGATCATACATTCAGATCTCAATCGAACATACATACGTATAAGGGGCGGTTTCAATGTGCGCAACCAAGAGGGCGCTAAACTGTTGTATAACGTCATGGGTGTTGATCAGAAAACAAAGAAGTGGAAATCAATGAAAGCCACGAAGAAAAGGGGGCAGATTAAAGCTGCAACAAAGAGCTTCAAGTGCTGGGCAATCTATTCAACTAGATATGAAGAGGGCAGCTTGGCGGTGTAATTGGTTGTGATTAAGTTTTGCTAATGCTGGAATGAGTGGAAAGAAAGCTGGTCTAAGAGTTTTTGAAGTGGTTTAAGTCGAGGATTCTTCTGTTGGATTAGGCGCCTCATTCAGATGTCGACATATTGAGGCAAACAATCGTAAGAAAGTGCGACAAACATTGGTATTACTTCGAAGCAAGGTATAAGGAAATTCATCATCATCAACATAATGTGTCATGCCGATGAGGGTGACCTCCAGTTTTGAATCATCCATGTGTAAATGCTATATGGCCAAGTCATCCATGTATTTATCCTTTTGCCAGCTCAAGGCCCCCCCCCCCCCCTTTCGGACCTATACCGCAAGGTACTATATAGGCAGTAGATGACAGTTTGCCACCTCTTTGTTCAGTCACCATCAAGTTTCCTAATGATCACTACGTTTCCTAGTTTATTTCTTCTCATAGTGTGCTTGAAAATCGTAACTGTCTACATTCTGCTCTATACAGTCGAATCAAAACCGAATAATGCATTAGGTAACCGCGAAGATAGGGCACCTAACTGTCAACATTTTCTTGTGTATACCGATCATACGAAAATAGGTAATGCTAGGAAATTAAACCACCTCCACATAGTCTGCCTTAGGAAGCTATTGAAGATTAAATGGCAAGACAAAATCCCAGACACTGAAGTCCTAGAAAGAGCGTCAATGCCCAGTATCCACATTCTACTAATGAAGAATCAGGTTCGCTAGGCTGGTCACTTAACTCGCATGCCAGATCACAGGCTCCCTAAACGAATTTTATTTTACGGCGAGCTTAGTTGTGGTAAACGTTCCCAAGGCGGTCAGAGGAAATGCTTTAAAGACACTCTGAAAAGCTCACTGAAAGCTTTTGGAATTCATCATGACACCTGGAAGACTGCTGCCAAAAACCAAAATTCGTGGCGTGCATCAATACGCAAGGGTGCAGTCACTTGTGAAGCAACCAGGACTACAAGAGCTGTGAAGAAAAGGCTGGACAGAAAAAACCACTGCAGGAGATCCTTCTCCCGGAACGTCAAGCATTCTTTGCCCACATTGTCAAAGGACATTTTGAGCGAAAATATGCCTTATCAGCCATTTAGAACTCACGGCTCCATACTTTCAACCCCACTGGATGAAATGAATGGACATTATCATTCTTGATGGGCAAACAATAGGCAACTAGAGACACCTGGTGGTACATCTTGTGTACTACAACCATACAATAGACAACTAGCGACCTCTGGTAGTTGTCTTGTGTAATACAATAGTATTACACAAAGATACTACACACAGAAGATGGTAGCCTAGGCAGGCCGACACACCGGAACAGTCCTGCTTCATCGGTCGAGAGACATGTGCTCAAGAGTGGTCATGTGGTTGAAAGAGACAGTGCCTTCCGTGTGTTGTTCAACACACAGAGTAGTCGGTTGTTAAGGTTTGCTGAAGCCATAGTGATCAACCTGCGTAAGCCGGCCTTGTGCAAGCAGAACGACATGTTAGTCAGTTTAAAATTACCGTGGTAGACAATTGACATTACTGTGCGAATATGTGTATATTTCAGATTGAAGGATTTATCTAGTTATTTCACTTTACGTTGTGTGATTTCTGCAGTATGTACCTGACGAAATGCAGCGAAATATGCCAGGCAATAAATCGTGCAATCTATTGTTTGTGTCTTCGTTATTCTAATACAATAGTGGTTTTTCTTTTGTGAAACGATCGTACATCAGGCAGTTAGTGACCTTTTGTGATTTGTTTTTTGTAATACGATCATAGGGCAGACAACTAACGATCCCTGGTGATTTGTCTTGTGTAACACCATTGTGCATCAGGCAACTAGCGACCGCTGGTGATTTGCGTATTAAATACAATCACGACACAACACCAGGAAACAAATTAAAGCAACATGTTTTGAGAACATGCATCTTTCCGGCGGAAACATGCGAATGTGAGTCGGGGACCATGTCGTAATCAGTACAAAGGGAGTAACATTTATAACTAGTTGTCTGGTGTAATATGATCAAATTACACATTAGTTGCCTAGTGTTATATGATCACATTACACATTAGTTGCCTAGTGTTATATGATCACATTACACATTAGTTGCCTAGTGTTATATGATCACATTACACATTAGTTGCCTGGTGTGATATGGTCGCGTACTGTTTAAAAAAGGAAACAATTCAACACTACACGTCAAATAATCGTTTGGTTGTGGTGAATAAACCAAGTGGTATCTCGTTTGACTGCCAGACACCCACGTATTACGTAGATGCGACGTACAATTTCATATGACCCGTGGGAGTAAATATTGACATGGACACCTTATGTTGTCCGGATTGAGACAAAAATGCTCTGCTCTCAGTCAAAACATGACCGGAATCTGGTCGTCGCATTGTTGTGATTGGGAATGCGATTATAACTGAAAGGAGAATATAGAGATCAGTATTGCAAAAACCATATTTACATATAGAGGGTGTATATTTAATGACCGTGCAGTGTTTGAAAATATTGCCTGTCCAAGTTTTGTATTTACCTGTTATGTTGCATGAACTTTACCTAGGTTGAATACAAAACTTGGACCGGCAATATTTTCAAGCACTGCACAGACATTAAAAATACACCCTATACATTGTCGTGGCCGAAAGGATAAACACGCTCCTTCCTAAACTTCCAGCGCGCTGATGGCGATGTAGGGTAGGGTCAGTTGGATTTAATCGTTGACGTCACGTTCAGAAAGCAATGGCAAACTACTAGCCGTAAAATGGTCTAGGAAATCTATCTGAGGTTGATTGCAACGCCCTTGAAAAAACACGCAATTGTTAAATCTCATAATAAATGAAGAACAATATAATTTGCCAGCACAGGCTGGACAGATCTGCATGCTGGTTCGGTGGTCATGGGTTCGAATTCACTTCAAAGCAGATGAATAAAATTACCCCGGGCTCCCAGGTCCCAGCAGTCTCAAATGGATACCAGAAAATGTCGTTGGAAGTAAAGATGCCGGCGCGATGTTGGTCACATCACTTTATCTCTCCCCGAGTTCTGATTGGTCGATATAAATAGTACCGCATGGTCCACTTAACTCAAGGCGTGTAACTGACATAGAGACTCCGTACAACAATTCATTAGAAACACAGAGAACTTGACATAAATGTAAATGGTAACAGATTCAGTAACACAGACACATAGAAGTAACTAATAAATAAAGACTCAAACAATATGTTGAACAATTTACCGAAATAAACAAAACACATTAACATATATTTAAATCCACCCTTCCCCTCCCCCTGTAGATGTAAAGAAACCATCATGTATTGTATTTCTGCTTACAGAATTGTGGTTCACCCCCCCCCCCCCCCCCCCCCCCCCCCCCCCCCCCCCCCCCCCCCCCCCCGCATATCCTTTACAGGACATCGCTGTCAACATCAGCCTCTTTCAGCTGATTGTTGATTTCTTTGCAAGATTACGCTCAGTAGTTTGCCATTACTTTCTGAGTGGCCGGCTCACATACCCCGTAAGTTACCAACGTGGCGTAAACCGTAATCGATTCTCGCGCAGGTTACGTTCCTCAAGTGGGTATACGGGATTACGGAGAAAGACGTTAACCCTAGGCCAGGAGACCGGCAAATGTGGTTTACACGGGTGAATAGTGGACGCCTCCACATATCTTAGTAACTATAGTAACACCAGACGGAAAGCGCAAAATAGAGATTGCGAACAGAATAGGGCAAGCAAAATCTGCATATCAGAAAATAAAAAGTATCTTATGCAATAAGTCACTATAATTGAATGCAAGAAAGAGAGTGCTGAAGTGCTATATAGAACCTGTTTTACTGTATGGCTGTGAATCTTGGAATGTAAACGAACAAATTAGAAAGAACTTAGAAGCAACAGAGATGTGGTTCCCGAGACGAATGTTTTGAATTCCATGGACACCCAGAGTAACTAATGACGATTGTCTGAAAGAGGCTAATGAAATTTGAACAATACAACAGTAAGAAAGAGACAAACATCTTTCTTTGGTCATGTGATGAGAAGAGAGGCATTGGAGAACATCGTGACGACTGGAAAGATCGAGGGGAAGAGAGGCAGAGGCCGACTAAGAGAAATGATGCTGGATGGATTGCGACGGTGGATGGAAATATCAGCAGCAAAGTTGATCCAGAATACCAAAGACCGAGATCTGTGGAGAAACATGAATGCCTACGCCAGCTGACAGGACACTTGCTTGAACTTTTGTTTTTCGTAGTATGCACGTGACGAGATACAGCGAGATATGCCAGGCAACAAATCATGCAATATACTTGTATTGTTTGTGTTTTCCTTATTCAAACTCATAACGGGAAACTTTTGTTTTGAACATAAAAGTATAATATGGCCTCTGTTCTTTATTTCTTTTACTATATACGTGAATTTTGTTTTGCATTGTTTGTTTCTTTCTTCGCTCGCTTTAAACTCAAGCATAGACCATACATATGCTACTACTTCTTGTGTGCAGGACTTGTTTTTGTGTGTGGATTCGATTTCCCTATTACCAGTTTCCCTCGCCATCAGACGAACCCTCTCCGAATTCAGAGGTGCTTGCAATTTACGTCCCCAAGTCAAGGACGAGAAGTCAACATTTTGGTCCAACTGACTGGTGTAGGGGTTGAACCTGCTACCTCAGCATCAGCACACCGGATGTTTTAAGAACTAGCGCTCTTATCCATTCTGCCATGCTGACCCCCTACCCTTGAATTGATTTTTTAATGTCATGTATCTGGCCCCCGTGACCCCTTTGTGATTTACATAAAGAGCAGACGATAGCTTTAGCTGCCATCATTTTCATTAGTGCATGAGAGATTTCAAAACACATCAACAACCATTCACAACCATTCACACTAGCAGGACGCAGGATCACAGACCCAGCATGGACCCCTCTTCTAGTTCTTACATATTATACATTCATATGCACTGCATATTGAACACGTTGTTTGAGTTTTCTGTGTATTGGTGTACCCCACTTTACAAATATTGGAGTTAGTATCGACCATACATAGCCGGATCCTTGTCTGTAATCCAGGATCGTCCAACTAGTGGGACACGAGCCAGGTTTTAGCCACATGTGGTGACTAAAATAATGCTTAAGAAAATCTCCGTACGTTGCAAAAGTTAGTCGCGTGTCCTTATACAATGCATTGCAATCAACCCCAGCATTCCCCAGGAAGGTTAACCCGGTCATCAAATGCCCGCAGAAGTCGGATGTGTCGGCCTAACCGCGCAAGAACGCAGCTCTGCTTTAAACAGACACAACGCAATCACGTCCGAAAAAAAAATATCTCCGGATGAACGCAGCAGAAGAAGAAGAATCCCAGCATGTATTTGCAGTCAGTCGCAGCATATGTATGTGATTTACGAGACAATGTTAGTTCAGTAGTTTGCCATTGATTTCTGTACGGCTGGCACCTCATACACTTTAAAGCAACGCAGACGGTACTTCTTCTTAATCGTCTGCAGTTAATTTCGAACCCTCGACTCGGTATGTCGGGTAATTATGAAACTGCGCATTTCACTATCCCTCAGTTCACAGCGTCGGGCCTTCCATTGCAATATACCTGGACATGAAGAAGCAGACGGATTGACAAAGGAAATGGAAGACTACCTCAGCCTGACATTCAGACATAACCAGATAAAGCCAAGATACAGTAAAACCTCGGTTGTCGTTGCCTCTGTTTTCGTCGATTTCGGTTTTTGCCGATTTTTTTGCGCGGAAAAATTATCTCGGTTTTCGTCGGTTGTCTCGGATTTCGTCGGCGTGCCCACGGGACCTCGCTGCTAATTTTGCGAAAACAAAGGGACCCACGCGTTTTTCTGCTCAGTTTGGCGTTGTTTCTCGTTGTGTGAGCATCTCTTGCTAATAAGTTAACCCTTTCCCGTTAGCTCCATCAAGGGACCAAAGAAAGTTTTCAGAGCCAGCAGGCCTTCGAAGAAGAAGGCCAGGAACACGATCAAGTTGAAGAAGAAAATCATTGAAAAATACAAGAGGGGCATTAAGATTGCTGAAATCGGCCGCATGTACTGGAAGTCGCAATCCACGATAAGTTTCGTTGTGGCGAAAGAGGAAGAAATAAAGGAGACTAGTGTAGCGAAATGTGCTAACGAAACAGAGATTGCAAACAACTGTAGATGTCGAACAGTTATTATTAGTTTGGATAAATAAAAAAAACCCAGTTAGATGGCAATTCTGTTTCGGAGACAATCAGATGTAAAAAAAAAACCAGACTGTTGTATGCCGATCTCATTAAAAAAAAATGCCCGGGACGTGTGCTAGTGTACTTAAAAGGCCAGCAGCGAATGGTTTGAAAGATTCAAGCGGCGCACTGACATACACAGTGTTACTAAGCATGGCGAAGGTGCGAGTTCGGACAAGTCTGGGGCCGAAAAATAGTATTAAACACTATATTTATTCTCTATAAAATGTGTTTTTGGTATGCATTTTGGAGTGCCCAGAACAAATTAATTGAATGTACATTGATTCATACACTGAATTAGGAAGAACTTAGAAGCAACAGAGACGTGGTTGTTAAGACGAATGTTGCGAATTCCTTGGACTGCCAGAGTAACTAACAACGATTGCCTGAAAGAGGCTAATGAAACTAGAACATTATATACAACAATAAGAAAGAGACAAACAGCTTTCTTTGGTCATGTGATGAGAAGAGAGGCATTGGAGAACATCTTGACAACTGGAAAGATCGAAGGGAAAAGAGGCAGAGGCAGACCAAGAGAAATGATGCTGGACGGATTGAGACGTTGGCATGGAGGAATATCATCAGCAGAGTTGATCCAGAACACCAAAGACTGAGATCTGTGGAGAGCCATGAATGCCTAGCCAGCCGGCACGGCACTTGATGATGATGACATTGATTCATAAGGAAATAATTGTCTCGGGTTTCGTCGGTTTCGTATTTCGCCGATTGTTTTCGGACAGATTATCGACGAAAGCTATCAATCAATCAATCAATCAATCAATCAATCAATCAATTTGAAAACAAAAATTCCAAATTCGGCCTCGTTCAACCTGCTTCTACAGCCTTGAGAAGCATTTACTGATCCAAATGGAAATCAGAGCATCTAGGTCACCAGAAATATGATGCATATGACCAACTTCAACGAAGAGAACAAGTAGCAATCTTCAGACTCCACACAGGACACAACAGGCTGAGATGATGTAACTGTGGAACTGGTACAATGACAGCTAGACATTTGTTGTAGAAGTGTTCAACATATACAGAACAAAGATAATATTTTGGCTTACACTCGTTCCATCTGAGGACAAACTCTGTGAAGATGCCAACAAGCTCACGATGACTGCTGCTTTCTTTGTATTTATTCTTATTGTCGCCTGGAGGTGTATAGAGAAGAAGATGAGGAAGGAAAAGAAGAAGTAGAAGAGGAGGAGGAGAAGAAGACGACGCCTATAGAGGTCGAAGAAAGAAGTGGAGACTAGAAGACACACTAGACAATATACAAACTAAAAACTATATCATCATCATCATCATCATGATCATCGGGGCCTTCATCATCAAAACCATCATCATCTTCACTACCATGTATATCCTACAACAATAATTGACAAGATTTAAAAAAAAAAAAAAAACTCCCATTGTCATATCTGGCCCCTTTAGGAGCATTATACCCACGGACTAAATACCAACTACTACCACAGTTTTACGGTATGTCCAGGGGAAGCTACCACATTATCAATCCCAACAAACTCATAAAGTCATTTTTCAGTGCTTTAGAAAGAACACTAATGGAAGTTAGTTAGTTAGTTATTTAGTTAGTTAGTGAGTGAGTTAGTTAGTTAGTTAGTTATTTAGTTAATTAGTTAGTTAATTAGTTAGTTATTTAGTTAGTTAGTTAGTTCGTTAGTTACTTAGTTAGTTAGTTAGTTAGTCGACAGATCATCCTCATTGTACATCTAACCATTCAGTCGGATCCCCTCCTCAGCAAATCCCACAGCATGTAGAGGCTCACGACACCAGTTCTGTGTTGGTTTATTACTCTTCTTTGGCTTCCTGCGTAGTGTTCTTGTTTGGCCATACCTCTTTTAACTTGCTTTTAATGGAAGGCCTGGTTGCAGGAAGAAGAGGCAGGGGTGTACAAACACGACAGTTAACCAATCACAATCGAAACACCCTAACATGATAATGCATAAGGCATTTCCTTTTTGATTGTAATAAAAAGGAGGTTTTTAAAGACGCGAGGATCGTCTTCACTGCACCTGGTTTTATCTCATAAAACTTGATGTAGTTCCACAGGGCAGCCTGTCGAAAGCGTCGTACAAAGCGCCAATTCCGTAGATCCAGTGACGACCCCCAAGATTCTCCGAAAAAATTGCACTCGTGAATCAAATGACGTAGTCCGGAATCAAACCCACAACAGTAGGTCAGCATGGCCGAATAGGTAAGAACTCGTGTTCTTAAACATCCGATGTGCTGATGCCGAGGTAAGCGGTTCAACCCCTACACCGGACACCTGGACTAAAATGTTGACCTGTCGTCCTTGACTTGGAGACGTAAATTACAAACACCTCTGAAGTCGGAGTGGATTCGCCTGATGGCGATGGACACTGTTAATAGGGAAAGCTAATCCACACGCAAAAGTCAGTCCATTAATACTATAAATAGTGTTTATGGACGACGCTTGAGTTCAAAGCGAGCGAGCGTCAACCAAAAAAAACAAACAAAAAACCCACAACACACGGCCAGCGATATAGGCAGCTTACCCACGTCGACCCGGAGACCCTCAGGTTGTAATATAAACGACAATCTGCAAAAGACCTATCACGTGATGATTTAAATAATGACGAAGTAAAAATAAATAATTCAGTACAAGAGGTTAAAGAACTGTGCACAACATGAGAACTATATTTAATTGACACTAATACAGCAAGTACGCAGAAAAACAATTTCCTTTCGCTGTTTGAGCGAACTTATCAAACTTTTAATGAAATACCACAAATCCGTTTTCCCATGAATTCACACTGTGTATTTTTTGTGTGTGAACATGACTACATGGGATGAAACATAAAAGCTAGCGTAATATGCAATTGATTCACGAAAGCCACCGTTGAGCAGAAAATGATCTAGAAAGTTCGTGATACGAATACGGTTTTGGTTATTATTATATGTGAAGAAGAATTGATTATATTGAGAGGTGGGTTTATATGTCCGAGTATGAATCCGGGCATATTTCACACTCCACTGCTCGCGAGGATGGTAATAACCTGCCAGTTTTGTTAGTGAGATCATTTGTGTTGGATCAGTGGATTGTCTTCAAAAACGACACACAGGTAAGATTAGAGAAAGTGTTATTAATTTTTTATCATGCGTTTGAAAATAGACAAATTATAATTTGTTTGGCGTTTATGTCTGCATATATAAGGCGTGACTGCGTACACGGTATCAAACAAAACTTGATCCGCCGAGGAGACAAAAGGGTAGAAGACTAACTTACAAGAGACATGTACAAGTTTAAAGGCAAGAGGTTAGTCGTCATTACATCACGTTTTATTTGACGTGGCCTGGTTTATGTCCACATAGCAGCCAGCCGAAAGAGTCGAATAGAGAACGAACTCATTAATTTTAGCGACGATCCTAAGGTGTTATAGAAAAATTGCACCCTCGAAAAGAGTCCGTAAACGAACCTACGGCCTGCGGAGTACGTGGCTGGCGGATTGACGATTTTGACAAGAAGAGTGCCAAACGTGACATGTTTGGAAGTACCGGCATTCACGGCGCGAATTGTTAGACCAGAACCTAAGGAAGTGGCTTGACCAGTTTTTCGTCGCCTTTCCTTCCCAGAGAATTAGAAAAATTGCATGGTAACCATGTTATAAAGCTAGGTCGACCTCATTAGGAAATGCCTATTTGTGAGCAACATTACTGGTAAGGACACAAAATAACCCTGTTACCTTGGGACTCAACTCGTGTCACTCTCTCAGCAGGCAAGCGTAATAACCGCTATATCACCGCGATTCCATGAGACATGCCGCTTTCCTTATCAACCTGCTTCTTTGTGTATCTGCTTGTCTCAAAGTGTTAACGTAACAAAAGTTCCGGAACAAATTGGTATACGTCTGACACAACGTGATTTGCAATCTCAGCTGTGTCGTTTACCCGCCTTTATCTAGCACAGTTCATAGCGTGTCTCGTCGCTGATCATGTCTATCCACAGCCTCCTGTCCCGTATGCTGCCACTCATTTCTCATACCGATGTTCCTCCGTGCCACGATGTTAAACTGTCCTGTATGATTTCTCCTGGTTTCCCGCTGCTTCTCTTCCCTTTCAACTTTTCCGTTGTGACGATTCACTACAGCTTTCATCTTCTCATGACATGCGCAAAGAATGTGGACTGTATTTTTCTTTTACGAGTAACCTGTTCTTTCTGAGTTAATTTCTTTCCTCTGTGTGCTCATCCTTCTTCTTTAAAACCACGTCTCCGTAGCTTCCACATATTTCCTCATTTTCCTAAATGGTGATGATTTGCATCCGTGCGTCAGGATTGCGACAATATAGCTTTAACGAGCTCTTTTACTCACCCCATATGGTATTTGAGTGATACTGCTGTATGTGGAACACTGTCTATTGGTACCTGACCAAATCAACTTATTTGCTACGTGTGTTGCCGGGGCCCATAAGGGTAGGTACTACATTTTCAGTTACCGAACGTCGCCGGCGATGTTTCAAACGGCGATTTACGTTTTCTTGTTATTGTTCCCCGGTACTAAGGATATATATATATATATAGTACTCGTTATATAGACGTTGCCGCTTGATTTAGTATACATAATTAAATTGAGCATCCTTTCTTACGCGTACTTTGAAATTTTCAAATATTTTAGTCGGCGGGGTCATCCCAAACAGAAATTATTAAGATCGTATGCTAAGATGCGTCATGTTAAATTTCAATGGCCGGAATATAGCGGTTTTCCGTGTCATAATACAGCGATGATCATTTAATATTCTTATGGATTATTCAGAGCGACGAGATTATAATGATGCACGTTTGCATTCACCACCTATTCTAGTATTTAGGAGTGGAGGAAGAGGCTGGAGGAAGAGGGAGTTTGAGGTTTTCATTTGAATTTCCGTTCAAAATAAAAACCTGAGTTATCCCCCTTAGCGCAAAAAACAAAACAAAACAAGAGCAGTTATCTGCCATTAGCTTACGTGTTTTGTTTTCACACTTTCCAGAGTGGGTTACCAATATGCCAATGTTAAATATAAACTGGCATACAAAAATTAATATCTCAGCTTACAATTGACGTACAGACTTGAATAAGGTATCGTTGGATTTGTTTTTTCAAGAGGTATCCAACTATGCAGTTATATAATTAAAAAGTAATTTAGAAAATGTTACTAAAGTACCTACATAAGGTAAGCAAAGAATAGCAACACTGTAGCCTACCACGCATGTCGTAAGCGGCAACTAAGGAGGCTTGATGGTTCCGTCGCCCTGCTACTGAGTGAGTGCGTGGCGCGACACTGTGAGCTGTGAGTTTCGTATGAAGTGCTTTTGAATCTTCCCAAGTTTTTTTTTTTTTTTTGGAACGTGACTGCATGTTCGCAGCGATGGCAGGTGGCTATGTCCCAGAGTTGACCGGTTTTGCCTTATGCAGAAATGCGTGGCTGCTGGGCTTCTGGTTGGCTGCCGCTGCCGTCGGTGATGAACTGTATTTTCGTGGACTGTGTGGGTGAACATCTAGGAAACATCCAGATAGGAAAATGACTGCCGATTCCATCAGAGATGAATTGGGTGTTTCGTGGGGGACTGGTGTGTTGACATTCTGGCGGCGGCATTATGCACAGTGTATCTGTGCGGGCTGTTCTTTGTCGAGACTCCTGTCTTTTCCATTTTTCATATTGGGCAGTGGGGAGCGTTTTGTTTGATATTAACTGGCACAGGAACGGAGCATAATCGGGACGACCCGTTGCTGTGAAGTTGGAACTGCGACTAACTAACTAACTAACTTATTTGCTGTTCTCTGGCAAACTCTAGCATTGTTGTTATGTTGTTAGACTAATTTGTCATTCAACTTCGACGTTACAGCACGTGGTATATACCTATATGTGCTCAATATCCCTCAGAAGATGTTGAATAATTTGGATACTTAAAGCTAGGTGGCTAATTGGATATGCACGCATCTAATCTGTTCTCTACCAGGATCTATCCTGCTAGTGCCTGCTGAGTGCCACCCGAACATGTAATTAAACTAGACTTTAGACATACACAAATGTACGAAAGTGACATATAACGCTACTTAACGTTCGTCGGCAACAATAACGATTAGTATGTTAGTTTAGCTGGGAGTCTTTGACTAGGAAGCCATAAATACTCTGGCATGAGACCAGATGATACCCTACTGCGTTTATCGGTGCATCCAGCACTGCATCAGCAGTGAAAGAATGTGCGCTGCCCAGGCAGCTTACATCCAGATGAAAGACGTATCCTGTCTGAGCGGTAAGCGAAGAAATCTAGTAGAAATGTGATTATGATGACAACAATCATGTGTACTGTCTAGCAAGGAACTCGGTGCTGAGCGACATTTAAAATAACGGCTTTTGATAGCCATGTTTTAAATGTTATTACGAGGAGCACCTGAATGAATCCATTAACGGTAGACTGGCAAACATATCCTCATCCAGTAAAAGTAAAAGACCCCTTTACACGCCTCAAGACACATTGCGTACATTATCCTTTCCCCATATTGTTTTATAGATTAACCGGCACTCGGTAGGTGCTGCGGTTGCTTTTACTTCTCAATTTTAGACTAGGTCGACCTAGATGCGAATTCGAAGAATACCGATTTGCACAATCCGTTAAAATGTCCAGTTCCTCATGTTATTGCAAATAGTCTGATTTCGTTGACCTCCGCCTACGGTCAAGTCAAACCACCCTTTCACCAATAAGGACTATGTAAATAATCCGTGATTGTATTACACTATAACCTTTTACTTAATAACTATATTACAAGCTGACTGAAGAATAGTTCTTACGCAACGGTGCCAAAGCGGATTCATGATCCCGCTTGCGGCAGCCGCGGGTAAACATCGATTTGTGTGTCCTCGTGGCACAGGCGATCATCTATAGACAATATCATGTCTCCCTGTGCCTGTGTGTTACCCGGGGTAGATACAGTAAGCAAAAAATAGTACCACTGTAACCTGCCATGCATGTCGTCAAATGCGACTAAGAAGACTTGTCGTAGGCTGTCTGTCTCATCTCCTAGAGTATTTTAACTGCAGTATTTATGTTGCTGCGTTTTCTCGCTTTGAACTCAAGCGTAATCCACACAGTGTTACTACTTTTAGTAGCACTGGACTGATATTTGCGTATGGATTAACTTTCCCAGTTACCAGCGTCGCCCGCCATCAGGCGAACTCAATCCGACTTTTTAAGTACTTGTAATTTACTTCCCCAAATCAAGGACTATAAAGCAACAATTCAGCCCAACTGAACGATGCTGGGGTTGAACCCGCTACCTAGAAATTTAAGAACGAACGCGCTTATCCATTCGGCCAAATTGACTTCCATATTCAACCTGGCATAAAGAAGCCTATAATGGGTTTGGCGGGAGTTGGCTGAGGGACTATGCTCTTTCGCAGATGAAAACCAAACGAAAGACAATATCGTGTATCCGATGCTCAACCTCAGTGTTTCCTTGTAGGGGTCCTAAAGACCAGCTAGTCAGTAATCTGATTTATCTGTTTGCCAGCATGGGCCTGGACAACATATTACCTAAGATCCCAATTTCTTAGTCTGCCTCTCCTTGTTACATTAGGCATCCTGCACTGGCATTTCAGCTCCTTCGCAAGCATTTTCCTGTTTTCTCTTAGCCAACAGACTTGCAGCAAACAACACATGGCGAGCGGTAAACATTCTATAGAACAATGCTCACCCGGGAAGGTTAACCTGGTCAACAAATGCCCGCAGAAGTCGGATGAATCGGCCTAAAAGCGCAAGTATCGCAGCTCCGCTGTAAGTACGCACAGCGCAATCACGTCTGAAATAAGATTCAGGATGAACGCAGCAGAGGAAGAAAATGCTCTCTTTGTTTCTACTGCTACATGATACAGGCTAATACAGCTTAAAGGAGATATAATTGGCTTCATTGCACCGGGTTTATCCTATCAGACTCAGTCTTTCTCAGCAGAACGACAAGACGCCTGACGGTAACAGCGCACCAAGTACGAACTCAGTTGTTTCAGCGATGACCCCACAAGGGTCCCAGGCAAAGAATGTCACTCATGATCCGAAAGATGCAGTCCGGAACGAACCTATGACCTCCACGGCACGAGGCAGACGACTTGAGCCTTGACACGAAGACGCCCATGTGTTACATATTCATTCTGCAATATTTGTGACATCTGTCCGATCATCCGGCTAGCTGGGTTCGATTACTGGACCGATTTTTCTATCACACGATACACTTATGCTGTTTCGATTTTACTATTACCCCTACACCGTTCAACCTCAAGGAGAAGTTATATTAGGGTCCATCCCCGGCTAAGATTAATAATCCTGTGACTGAGGTCAGTCGCAAATAGCGACTGCCCACGGTTTTACCCTCACAGGATATAAATTTTAAGGTGACTATTGTCCATAGGGGGTGATAATTTTCTGAACCCGCTACATTATTTAGCTATTGGTGTTCAAGATAGATCATTGTATTTACTTTGGTGCGTGCGCTTGTTATGTCTCTCCCTCCCCCTGATATTTATTTTCATTAATTATGTAAATATTGCATTGATTTTCAGTTTATAATTTATGTAAATGTTACATTCATTTTCATGCTATTAGTTCTGAAAATGTTACATTGATTATCATGTTATAACTTACGTGAATGTTACATTCATTTTCATGTTATCATTTCTGTAAATATTACATTCATTTTCATGTTATAAATTATGTAAATTTACATTCATTTTCATTTTATAATTTCTGTAAATGTTATATTGACTTCCATTATATAATTTATGTAAATGTTACATCGATTTTCATATTTAAATGTCTGTAATTCTTACTAATGAAGTTTAACGGTAGTTTGCCAGGGCAAACCCATGCATGAAGAAGAAAAGATAAAAAAAAAAGTAGCTTAAAAGTCGACAGGGACGACTTAATTGCACCGGGTTTTTATCCCATATGGCTCAGTCTCTTTCCGCAGTGCGGAAAGCGTCGCACAAAGCATCTGTCCTATCATCCGGCTGGTTTTATTGCACCAGGGTTCGATTACTGGACCAATTTTTCTATGACACGATACACTAATGCTGTTTCGATACCATTACCCCTACCTCAAGGAGAAGTTAGACAAGAAGAGAATTTTAACGCTCTAATAAACACACAA
This sequence comes from Cepaea nemoralis, assembly GCA_014155875.1. NCBI lineage: Eukaryota > Metazoa > Mollusca > Gastropoda > Stylommatophora > Helicidae > Cepaea > Cepaea nemoralis. Next base: position 194,058 of record JACEFZ010002943.1, read on the forward strand.
ACCATTGGTAAGACAATTCACACCAAGATTTGCGATTGAGTATGAGCCAGAAATGATTGAGCAGGAGGTTAGAGAAGTCATAAAGAACAGTCCGAAGAATAAAACAGCAGAAATTGATGGAATAACAGCCACAACGATAATTGTATGCAGAGAAATAGGAGTAACATGGTAACTTGATATTTTTAACAAGGCACTGGAAGAAAGAACTGACCCAGCAGACTGACAGAAAGCCATTATTGTACCAATATGGAAGAAAAAGGGAAATAAAGAAGATGGTGACACCTACAGAGGCATATCCCTCCTCAGTCATGTGGGTAAACTGCTCAGATTCTTGAAAAAGGAATAAGACCTGTCGAGGAGTCTCTACGATGATCAGAACAGCTCGTGCTCAGAAAGGGTAGAGGATACACAGGTGCAATATGTGATTTATGACAAATTAGTGAAAAAACAATAGAACATAAATGGCAAATCAATATAACCTTTGTAGACCAAGAGAAAGCTTTCGACAGAGAAAGGCAAATGTTGTTTGTCCATCAATAATGATGATGACCATTCATTTCATCCAGTGGGGTTGAAGGTATGGAGCCATGGGTTCTAAGATGGCTGATAAGGCCTATTTTGGCTCGAAATGTTCTTTGACAATGTGGGCAAAGAATGCTTGACGTTTCTGAAGGAGGATTTCCTGCAGTGGTTTTTCTATCCTGCCTTTTCTTCACAGCTCTTGCAGTTTTGGTTGCCTCACATATGACTGCACCCTTGCGTAATGATGCACGCCACGAATTTCGGTCTCTGGCTGCAGCCTCCCAGGTGTCATGATGAATTTCAAAAGCATTCAGTGAGATTTTCAGAGTGTCTTTAAAGCGTTTCCTCTGGCCACCTTGGGAGCGTTTACCACAACGCAGTTCGCTGTAAAAAATTCGTTTAGGGAGCCTGTGATCTGGCATGCGATTCAAGTGACCAGCCCAGCGAATCTGATTCTTCATCAGTAGAGTGTGGATACTGGGCATGGACGCTCTTTATAGGACTTCAGTGTCTGGAATCTTGTCTTGCCATTTAATCTTCAGTAGCTTCCTTAGGCAGACTGTGTGGAAGTGGTTTAATTTCCTAGCGTGTCGCTGATAAACAGTCCAGGTTTCACAAGCATATAGCAGTGTGGATAATACAACTGCTTTGTAGACTTTTAGCTTTGTTTGCAGGCTTATTCCAGTTCTGTCCCATACATACTTGTGCAATCTGCCAAAGGCCGCACTGGCCTTGGAGATTCTTGTATTCACTTCGTCATCAATTGTGACAGCTTGTGACACAGTGCTGCCAAGATAGGTGAATTTGTCCACAATACTTAGTCTATGATCATTCACTTTGATATTCGGCACAGTGTGATTATTCCCTGGAGCTGGCTGGTACATAACTACAGTCTTCTCCAAGTTGATATTGAGCCCAAAGTTGGCACAGGCATGTGAGAAAGCTGAAACATTATGTTGCATGTCCGCCTCTGAGTTGGCGTATAGAGCACAATCATCAGCAAACAGGAGCTCTCTGACGGTGTCGCTGTTAATTTTGGTTTTAGCTCTCAGCCTTCTGAGATTGAATAACTTTCCATCCATACGGTAGTTTATGTCTATTCCAATGTCGTCGTTCTTGAAGGCATTCATCAACATGGCTGAAAACATGAGGCTGAACAGTGTTGGTGCCAGGACACATCCTTGCTTCACTCCATTGGTGACAGGAAAGGGTTCAGCCAGTTCACCATTTTCCTGTACTCTTGCCTGCATGCCATCATGAAATAGCCGCACTATTTGGACAAACTTTCGTGGACAGCCATATTTTGACATAATCTTCCACAGTTCTTCTCTGCTGACTGTATCAAAAGCTTTGTTGGATGAAGAATGACTTGCGCGATGACTTGGATTAAAGTGAGGAAGAGTTGCGCAATTCGTCGACCTCACTCTCTCACCTGAGTTCATCTGAGTCCAGTGGCAAGTAAAGTCGAGACGACTGGAGACGAATACAGGTGCAGTGGATGACCAGGGCGCTCTACGTGCCATGCCGTGCTCATTACGTTCCACAACGCTTTGCAGGTAAACGCCGTCTTGCCCGTTGAACCAGGAATGATTTCTTCTGCGCAGTCTGCCTAATCCTATCTTCACATGCTGGGTAGGCATACCCTAGTTTACCGCTTGGTTTGACACCAAATCGGCTACCCATGCCTGGTTTAGCCAGCCTCTCACAGCTGTTGCCCGGGGGGTGGCCGCTGTCACATGCTGACAGCTACTAGGAGCCACAGGCACGAGCTGGGTGTCAGGCTTGGACCAGTGGGGGATGGGTCCTGAAAAGGACATGAGAGTCATTCTTACCAAAGGAAAGGCAAATATATACGATGGGGAACACTTGAAAATTACGGAATAAAAGGTCAACTACTAGACAATGTAAGAGCCATCTACAGAGAGAGAGAGAGAGAGGAGAGAGAGAGAGAGAGAGGAGAGAGAGAGAGAGAGAGAGAGAGAGAGAGAGAGAGAGAGAGAGAGAGAGAGAGAGAGAGAGAGGGAGAGAGAGAGAGAGAGAGAGCAAAAGTGAAGTTAGAACAAGAGCTGGGCTCACAAAATGGAGTTAGACAAGGATGCGTTCTGGCACCACGTCTTTTTATTATATCGCATTACCCCCCCCCCCCCCCCCCCCCCCAAAAAAAAAAAAAAAAAAATTAAACAGATGATTGTCGTGTCCTCCTTTAAAGTGTCGTCCCTGGAGTGAGGAGATCCGACACCCACATTATAATATTATTTTTTTTTTCCCCCTCAATATTCTGGAGAATCCACCAGCTTCCGTCCAACACACTCCATCAGCCTATGGACACCTTTTCCTATCACTCTCACACTGTAGTACTATGCCCCCTTCTCATACTTCCCCAACGCAACATACTCAACAACTCTTACTTCTAGAAATTAATAAAGATTAATTTATTAAAATAAAAGTGTAACGTGTATGAGACGTGTATGCGAAGAAAATGTGTGACGTGTTCTATAAAGTGTAGAGAATCTGACTCTCAGACATCAGATCAGTCCGCTGATCACAGCAAAGATAGACCACAGCACGTTACGTCAGAACAAGTACGTCTCACCCGTTGCCGGAACCATCCTGCCGGATACTGCTTTGCTTCTGTAGACCTCTGGTAATCCCATTTCATGAACATGAGAAATAGACACCGGTGGTATGAACAGTTACTTATGGACCGGATTCACTCTACACAATGTCCGTTCCTAATGTTCTCTAACCAACTGCACAAGTTCTTTTCTAGTGTTTACACAGTTAGTAAAGTTAAGTGTTAGTCGACAGATCATCCTCGTTGCACATCGAACCATTCAGTCCGCAAGTGCTAATTACTAATGTTAATTGTTACTGTACTAACACTAGTTACTCTTAACCGGTTCTCGGTTCGTTACCACTGTTTAATGCTGTATGGTGCAACTGTAATCTTCACTATGTTGGGTGAATCAACCTCCCTCTAGCTTTTAATCACGTCTGTAAGCAATCTTTATTGATTGCCGAACTGGTGTTCTTCCGACCTGGGATTTTCTTCCTTCCCAAAACTTTATTGAGCTTTCCTTGGATCTGGTAGGGAACCTAGGATAGAAACAACACACCTGGTGATAGTACTAGTTCATGATTCTTTCGGCTGAGTGTAAGCCTATCACCTTGCCTAATGATCGTTAGCTAACTAGACTTAGTCATAGAGCAGATTAGCTACCCACCTAGAGTCGAATCAGGTTATGACAAAGAAAAAATCAGCAAACAGAATGTGGAACCCCTCCCACAAGGGACACCTACGGGAAATCCCAATTATCCCTCATTACTCAATTCTCAACTAGTAAAGCTTATCAACACTTCACTAATCTATTCTAGCTAACAGAGTCAAGTATCACTTCCCTACTCTAGCTAGTTTCCACTAACAGTGCTAATCATCACACTATAGTTTAACAAGGCTACTGCCTAAAGTAATTATAACGAATATATTATAATAGGTTATACCTTAAATGGCACCACTGCAGTCCTATCAATCATATCTACATCTGCCATTATAGGCACGTGTAAAATTAAGTCACTAATTAACACACGGTAGATATTATTTCCACTAGGCGCTGCCGTGCCCTGGCACTCTGACTAAAGCATAATTTCAAGTCCTCCCTAGCTGGTCCCAACTAGAGTTTATATGGCAAACTACCAAAGTTGTCCACGTGACTTTATCCTCTTCTCCCCCACACAGGTGTTATTTGGACATAGCAACCATTTGCAAGGATCTATTTTTCCGGGCTTAAATCCTGTCAAAGTTGTCAGTAATTGTTAAGATTCTCAAAACAAGCCAGCGAATTTTATGACGACTTCCAACAAACAGTTGCAAATAACCCCGTCAAACTCTTCATGTTCCGGAAACCAAGAATTGACATATGTACTGTTTTCTCCCTACTAAGTACTTCCGTTTTACATCTGCCATTGTGATCTCACGGCTTCCATCTGCATTCAAATGTTGACAAACTTGTCAATCTTCTGTTCCGTGGTGACAATATATGTGATTCTAACTGGTAATGAACTGCCAGCTCGGTGTATCCCTTCCTTCTCACTCAACACCAAATGTGTAGATGGGCTGACCCCACTGCTTCCATTTACATTCAAATGTAGACAAACTAATCAAGGTGATGCCAGGACCTGTCACCATCAACACCGACCGTTCCAAATCCGTTATAGATGTACACGTGCAGCTACAAATATTGTCCTGAGATTTTGACATCCGCGGTGTTTTTTCCAGTTAGTAAAATAATGGTGCTGAAAATACACGCCAAGCAAACGTCGGGAATATTTATCTGTTTAACTCATGGCAATCTCGCGACATAGGCCCCCTCTTAAGAGAGTAGTCCATCTCACTCTCCTCCACCATGAGTTAAATCCAGATAATTCATTCCTCTTCTTCAGGAGCTGGGTGTCTTGACAAGAAATCCGCTCCAACATTCTCCTTCCCAGGAATGTACTCTACTGTGAAATTATACGGTTGAAGTAACAACGACCACCGCATCAAACGTGCGTTGAGCTTCTGGGAAGTAGCCAGGAACATCAGGGGCTGATGATCCGACTGAACCCGAAACTTAACTCCATACAAATATGGCTGAAATTTTTGCACTGCCCATACGAGGGACAAGCATTCTCTCTCGACGGTTGAATAATTCCTCTCCGCCTGTAGAAGTTTCTTACTTGCGTATGCCACAGGTTTCAAACCGAAGCATCGTCTTTTCCTTCCTGTAACAAAGCGGCTCCAATTCCAATCCCACTCGCATCCGTTCTCAACACAAATGGTTTGGAAAGGTCAGGGAGCTGTAATACAGGTTTGCTGACCAAGGCCTCCTTTAACTGACTATAGGCATTCTCACATTCTGGTGTCCAAATGATTTGATCCGGGAATCCCTTTTTTCAAGGTTTCGGTCAACGGAGCTCCCAGTTCCGTGAAATGTGGGATAAATTTGTGGTAGAACCCACACAACGAGAGAAAAGATCGCACATCCTTCTTCGTTTTTGGCCTTGGTGCATTTCTGATTTTCTCCAGGTTCTTCTCTTCTGGAACAATGTGTCCTGGAGTGATGGTGTGACCTAGAAATTCCAGAGTCTGGTAACCAATCATGCACTTGGTTGGACGAGCAGTAAGCCCTGCTTCCTTGAGCCTATTAAACACTCTCTCCAAGGATTGTAAAGTGGTCATCCAGGCTGTCACTGGAAATCAGAATATCATCCATAAATGAGATGATGGACGGATCCTGTAACGGATCTAGTAAAGTCCTCATCATGCGTGTAAACACACTAGGTGCATTGCTAAGTCCAAAGGGCATGACCTTAAATTCGTAGTGTCCACTGGGTGTACTGAAAGCTAACAGTGGTCGAATCTCCGGTTTGACTGGTATCTGATAGTACCCCCGACTCAGATCCACCTTTGAAAAGTACCGAGCCTTATGGAGCCTAGCGAATAGCTGAGTTGGATTCGGCAAAGGTTCCACCTGAAACTGTGTATGACTGTTCAGCAGTCGGTAATCTATACACAACCTGTGTTCTCCACTTGGTTTGCGTAACAAAACTACCCCCGCATTGTATGGGGATGTGGATGGTGCAATCACGTCATCCTCCAGCAATTTTTTTATTTCCTCCTCCAGGGCCTTTTCTTTAGAGAATGGCACTGGGTAAACCTTCTGACGAACCGGCTCCTGTGTGGTCAAAGTCATCTCAAACTCCACCAACCTCGTTCGTCCAGGTTTATCAGTCAGTATCTCCTTATGAGACTTGAGAACCTGGGTTATCCTTTCCCTCTCCTGGGAGGTCAGATCAGGTTCACTTGTACATCCCTATAGGTTTCCTGGTGTACTAAGGGATATTCCCTGCCCTCGCTGGTTCCCACTTCTGTCTTCACTGCAACTGCCATTGCCATGAGGTGAGCTGCCTTGTCTCCGGGTCTCTCTTCGTATTTCCGCAAGAGATTGATATGGAAAATCTTCGACTTTCCCCGGATCCGGATTTGATAGTTGGTTCTGGATATCACCCTTTCCACGGGAGATGGTCCTTGCCAACCTATCTCCAGTTTGTTGTTTCCCGTTGGGAGTAGCAACAAGACTTTATCTCCCACCTCTAGAGATCTTTCTTTAGACCTACGGTTGTAGTAAGCCGCATGTCTTTTCCTGGCCTTTTTCAAGTTTTGATTTGCCAGAGTCCATCCCTTGTGGAGTTTTTCTTTCAGTTCCTCCACGTATTGATAGGATGAGATCACTTCTTCTGACGTCCCCTCTTCAGTCCAACTCCTCAACATGGCTTCCAACGGTCTTTTGATTGGACGACAAAATAGCAACGTAGCGGGTGGTAGTCCTGTTGAGCCATGAGGAACTTCCCGATAGGCAAAGAGTGCTGCTGGGATATATTCATCCCACCTATCAGGTTTTTCCTGCGCTAATTTCCTGAGCATTGTCATCAACGTGCCGTTGAAACGCTCTACTTGTCCATTGGCTTGAGGGTGGTAAGGGCTGGTATGTATGTGGTTAGAGTGAAACACCCTAAATACCTCCTCCATGAGTTTTCCACAAAACTGAGATCCATTGTCCGTCAGAATTTGATCCGGAAAGCCTAATCTGGTAAAGGCCTCCATCAGTGCGTCCGCCACTCTTTTCGAGTCAATCGTGGGTCAACGGTATAGCCTCACCCCACATTGTACAGCAATCCACCATTGTGAGTATATACATGTTCCTCTTCCTAGTCCTGGGAAGTGGACCCACGATATCGATGGCTACCCTCTCGAAAGGAGAGTTCATGATGGGCATCTCACCCAACACCACCGGTGCTGTCCAGTGTTTCGGTGCCACCCTCTGGCACTCAGGGCATGACTTCACATACCGACGCACATCATCTGTCATTCCCGGCCAATAGTAGTGGCAGGAAATCCGCTGCATGGTGGCGGCAATACCCATGTGTCCACTAAAGGAGATGGTATGCCCCATATGAAGAATCTGGGACCGATGAGCTTTCGGGACGACCAACTGACCGTATAGGTCTGTCTCCCCTTCCTGCTCTCCTGTAGAGTATCCTATTCTTCATGTAGTACTGCCCCCGTCCTGGTGGATCAGCACTTTTCTGCAGCTTTTTGTAGCAAGGACGTAAAGTATCATCCTCACTCTGGGCAGTTCGTAGCTCCCCGGCATTGGGTTAGTCACAATTGCGTCCTGCCTCTTCCGTTTTCGCCTGAGAGCGAGTATGCATTGCTCCCATATGAATAGGCTCCCTGGGCATTCCCAGAAAGACATACCGGCAACCTAGGATGACTGGAAAAATGGGATCGGTCAATACAGCGGCCTTGATGGTGCCGGTGACGTACCGTGACCGAATCTCCACATTAGCAATGGGCAACTTCATGACTACAGCACTCTTCTGTGCAGGCTGTATATCCAAGGTTTCACCTGTGAATTGTTCTGGATGTACTAGATCCGCAGAAATCACGGCCTCCCCGTCCAGTCCTGTGTCGTATAAACACTCCACTTGACGACCGTTAACCTCTACCAATTCCACTACAGGTGGTTTTTCCTGGTCTGGAGTCTCTTCCTCGGTCTCGACCTGTTCGGTGGGCTCCACCTTAGGTTTTCCTGAGCACACGACGAATTGAGTGTCTCCTGACTTTTCCCCTGCAGTCAATAGCATTGTGCGTGTTTGACTTGCATTCGTTGCACCATTTCCCTGTCCTAGATTTCTATTGTCGGACTTGAATGAGCTCTCCTGGTGGCGAGCTTCCTTGTTGACCTTGGCATTTTCCGTGACAACCTCCTTGGAAGTCACTTGACATGCTGCAAAATGAGGGTTCTTAGCCTTCGATTTGCAGTCCCTCGTATTGTGAGAGGGTGACTTACAAATTGAACACCACTTCTCCGACCACGGTCGTTTAGGTGTAGAGCTTGAGGTGCTCTTGCTTCCCTCCTTCTTCTTCTCTGAATTATCCTCTGATTTTTGCACATAAGGTTCCCACTTTTTGGTTCCTGAGTTTTTGGCTTTCTTCTTGTCATGTTTCTCTTGACTTTTGGTGTTGGTTGAAAGGTTTTTCCCCTACCTCCCCATGTACCTCGACGAACCGTTCTGCTAATTTATTCACGAGGTCAATACGTTCCGCTCCTTGTTCTCCCAGGAACGTCCTGAGAGGTTTAGACATTTGCTTCTTCAGCTGGTCGACCACCATGAGCTCTTCCAGACTCTCATAGTCATGTGCGAACCCAGCCAAATCCATCCACTTATGGAGATAAGATTTAAGACGCAAACTGTAGGCGGCAAACAACTCTCCCGGTTCTCGTTTCGCTGCTCGAAATTTTTTCCGGTAGGTATGCGATGTAACCTCGAATCGTTTCAGCAGAGCCGTCTTTAACTCATCATAATTGTTCTCATGTCCTGGTGGCAGGCGAGTATAAACCTCGTATCCTGTCCCGCGTAATCCCTGGGATAGCTTAAGATTCCATTTGTTACGCTCCAGACCCATAGCAACTGACATAGCCTCGAAGCGTTGAAGGTATTGATCAATCTTCTCTTTGTCCTCATCGTAGACCGCTAAAGGAAACTTCATAGCATGGTACCCATGTCCACCTACTGGTGTTGATCCTGGGATGGAGGAACCTCCAACTGCTCCCTCAGTTTCTCCATTAGATTGACTCTTCAACTCGAGTTCCCTCATCCGGTACTCGTGCTCCCTTTTCTGTGCTTCCTGTTCAGCTTCTAATTTCCTAGCTGCTTGCTCAGCTTCAAATTTCCTAGCTGCTTGCTCAGCTTCCAATTTCCTAGCTGCTTGCTCAGCTTCCAATTTCTTAGCTGCTTGTTCCAACTCCATCCTTCTCAATTCCAGCTCGGCCTTTCGATCATCCCTTTCTGCTTGACGATACTCTCTCTCCACTTCCTGTATGTAATCCGTTAGAGCAGACCCCGCCAATCCCATTTCTTCCCCCCTTTCCTTTAATTCTAACGTGCTAAGTTTAGGGGTGGCCATTATACAGAGAGGTAAGCTAGCAGGTCTAGTACAATATAACTGCAAATTACTATACCGATATATGAACAAGTACTATAAATCTCGATATTACCACACACAGTACATTCACTCAGTGACAAGAGTAGAATCAGGACCACAGACCTATGCAGACGTGTGAAGTGTGAACAGGTAAGATATTAATCCTAACCCCTATCCACATTCACTCTAGCTGGATTCTCCAAAATGATATCTCCCTCTTATAACTAAGGATCCCGTGTCAAAAGACCCCGTTGTCAGAAGATCCCCCTGTCAAACGTTCCTGCTTGCAGGAGATCTCGCTGTCCAAGGATTCCGTTTACGGAGATCCCGCTGTCCAAGGATCCCGTTTACGAGAGATCTCGTTGTCCAAAGATCACGTTTACGATAGATCCCGCTGTCCAAAGATCACGTTTACGAGAGATCCCACTGTCCAAATATCACGTTTACGAGCCCCCAATAATGTCGTGTCCTCCTTTAAAGTGTCGTCCCTGGAGTGAGGAGATCCGACACCCACATTATAATATTATTTTTTTTTCCCCCTCAATATTCTGGAGAATCCACCAGCTTCCGTCCAACACACTCCATCAGCCTATGGACACCTTTTCCTATCACTCTCACACTGTAGTACTATGCCCCCTTCTCATACTTCCCCAACGCAACATACTCAACAACTCTTACTTCTAGAAATTAATAAAGATTAATTTATTAAAATAAAAGTGTAACGTGTATGAGACGTGTATGCGAAGAAAATGTGTGACGTGTTCTATAAAGTGTAGAGAATCTGACTCTCAGACATCAGATCAGTCCGCTGATCACAGCAAAGATAGACCACAGCACGTTACGTCAGAACAAGTACGTCTCACCCGTTGCCGGAACCATCCTGCCGGATACTGCTTTGCTTCTGTAGACCTCTGGTAATCCCATTTCATGAACATGAGAAATAGACACCGGTGGTATGAACAGTTACTTATGGACCGGATTCACTCTACACAATGTCCGTTCCTAATGTTCTCTAACCAACTGCACAAGTTCTTTTCTAGTGTTTACACAGTTAGTAAAGTTAAGTGTTAGTCGACAGATCATCCTCGTTGCACATCGAACCATTCAGTCCGCAAGTGCTAATTACTAATGTTAATTGTTACTGTACTAACACTAGTTACTCTTAACCGGTTCTCGGTTCGTTACCACTGTTTAATGCTGTATGGTGCAACTGTAATCTTCACTATGTTGGGTGAATCAACCTCCCTCTAGCTTTTAATCACGTCTGTAAGCAATCTTTATTGATTGCCGAACTGGTGTTCTTCCGACCGGGATTTTCTTCCTTCCCAAAACTTTATTGAGCTTCCTTGGATCTGGTAGGGAACCTAGGATAGAAACAACACACCTGGTGATAGTACTAGTTCATGATTCTTTCGGCTGAGTGTAAGCCTATCACCTTGCCTAATGATCGTTAGCTAACTAGACTTAGTCATAGAGCAGATTAGCTACCCACCTAGAGTCGAATCAGGTTATGACAAAGAAAAAATCAGCAAACAGAATGTGGAACCCCTCCCACAAGGGACACCTACGGGAAATCCCAATTATCCCTCATTACTCAATTCTCAACTAGTAAAGCTTATCAACACTTCACTAATCTATTCTAGCTAACAGAGTCAAGTATCACTTCCCTACTCTAGCTAGTTTCCACTAACAGTGCTAATCATCACACTATAGTTTAACAAGGCTACTGCCTAAAGTAATTATAACGAATATATTATAATAGGTTATACCTTAAATGGCACCACTGCAGTCCTATCAATCATATCTACATCTGCCATTATAGGCACGTGTAAAATTAAGTCACTAATTAACACACGGTAGATATTATTTCCACTAGGGCGCTGCCGTGCCCTGGCACTCTGACTAAAGCATAATTTCAAGTCCTCCCTAGCTGGTCCCAACTAGAGTTTATATGGCAAACTACCAAAGTTGTCCACGTGACTTTATCCTCTTCTCCCCCACACAGGTGTTATTTGGACATATCAACCATTTGCAAGGATCTATTTTTCCGGGCTTAAATCCTGTCAAAGTTGTCAGTAATTGTTAAGATTCTCAAAACAAGCCAGCGAATTTTATGACGACTTCCAACAAACAGTTGCAAATAACCCCGTCAAACTCTTCATGTTCCGGAAACCAAGAATTGACATATGTACTGTTTTCTCCCTACTAAGTACTTCCGTTTTACATCTGCCATTGTGATCTCACGGCTTCCATCTGCATTCAAATGTTGACAAACTTGTCAATCTTCTGTTCCGTGGTGACAATATATGTGATTCTAACTGGTAATGAACTGCCAGCTCGGTGTATCCCTTCCTTCTCACTCAACACCAAATGTGTAGATGGGCTGACCCCACTGCTTCCATTTACATTCAAATGTAGACAAACTAATCAAGGTGATGCCAGGACCTGTCACCATCAACACCGACCGTTCCAAATCCGTTATAGATGTACACGTGCAGCTACAAATATTGTCCTGAGATTTTGACATCCGCGGTGTTTTTCCAGTTAGTAAAATAATGGTGCTGAAAATACACGCCAAGCAAACGTCGGGAATATTTATCTGTTTAACTCATGGCAATCTCGCGACAATGATAAGCAAGTATATATAGTGGATGTACTGCTCTTCGCCGATGAGCAATGTCTACTGCACAGCAATAATGAACAACTGCAGAAACACATACATTTACTCCAGAATAGTCGCACAAAACATAACATTAAGATCAGCATTGAGAAAATAGAAGTTATGAATATAAGAAAAGACAATTATGAAGTTATGATATAGATAAACGACCAAAGGTTAAACCACCACCACCACCACCACCACCACCACCACCACCACCACCACCACCACCACCACCACCACCACCACCACCACCACCACCACCACCACCACCACCATCATCATCATCATCATCATCATCTTCACCACCACCACCACCACCACCATCACCACCACCACCACCACCACCATCATCATCATCATCATCATCATCATCATCATCATCATCATCATCATCATCATCATCATCATCACCACCATCACCATCATCATCATCATCATCATCATCATCATCATCATCATCATCATCATCATCATCATCATCATCATCATCATCATCATCATCATCACCACCACCACAACCACCACCACCACCACCACCACCGTCGTCGTCGTCGTCGTCGTCGTCGTTGCCGTCGCCGTCACCGTCATCATCATCATCATCATCATCATCATCATCATCATCATCATCATCATCATCATCATCATCATCATTATCATCATTATCATCATCACCATCAATGATATTGATGATGATGATGATCATGATGATGTGAAGGATGAACGAAAGTGTGAAGGATAATATCGATGGTAGAGATTGGTAGCATGGGTTTGTTTAAATATGCTATTTATTATCTGTCGTTTTGTGGACATGGGTATATTTGGATGTTTCAGTATTGATGATAGTTGATATGTAAGTGCGCTTGCTTTTGACATCTGATTTCGATTTATCCGTGCAATCTGCCATCTTCTGTGATAATACTTAATAAAACTATATAAAACTTTATAAAAAAATTCTTTAACTTGTTTCAGAGATGTGCTATTTATCTGTATACTTAGTGGAGTCCCACTAATAATTACCATCTATACTTTATTACGGTTTTCATTTGAAGACCTGTAACCCTATGATAGTGTATAAGTCACTAATACACACTGCAGATCATATCCTTCCTCGCCCCGTGTGTCCACTTTGCCGCCACGCCTCCGTCCGCCCGCCCGCTCCGTCCCGAATGCACACACACACACACACACACACACACACACACACACACACACACACACACACACACACACACACACACACACACACACGTGGTTTTATTTTTTCTATATTACAGTAGCCATGTATTAGTTAATTTAGATAGAGTTTGTCATAGATTTGAACTACTTTTCACCTTTATGCTGCTGGAATGAATGTGGTGAATCTGTTACGTCACAATGAACGTAGAAGGATTTACTATGTGGTGGATATCACATTTCCACCGCATTTACTACCAGAAACATACATTTCTTACTACTGCATGTTTGGAACAATGGTGGCCGGCTGTCGCTGAATTGACTGGTTTTCCTTTTCGTTTCACGAGTGCATTTTTCAGGAGACTCCTGAGTCGTCGCTGGAGCTACGGAGTTCGTGCTTTGTGCGCCGCTTTCGGTGGGTCGCCCTGCTGAAAGAGACCGAGCCATGTGAGATAAAACCCGGGTCAATTAATAGTAATATTATAAAACAGTTTCCTGCGATCAGCTTCTTGACAAAAATATGTGTTCAACTTCATAGCGATGCTTTGAAGTGTATACACAATTTCGCATTCAATCCCATTGACAAATATTCACACATTTCAATGTAAGCGATAAGTGGTAAGATTTAAAAAAAAACAAAAAAAAAACAACAACAACATATTAATCAGGTTTCATGAAATAACCCACATTTTGAGACACCTCTGGACAGTCCCAGTTTAAACAACGCGGGGTTCTTGGCATAAAGCCAATCCAGTGAAACACGTAAAATATTCAACATTGAACGCTGATTGTCTGGCTACGCTGTAATACATTAAAAATTATGAACTTCATCTCTGATCCGTAAATTATATACCGCATATAAACAAACTTTGAAATCTGCTGTAAAATCTCCAGAACAAAAATTTTTTTTGTTGGGTTGACATAATGATAAGGTTATACGCTAAATCTCATAATTTTCCTTCAGGTGGTTACTGAGATATGGAATTTTATATTGGGGCAGACAAAAGTAAACACACTATAGTAACAATGTTTCGTTAACATACCTAAGATTGTTTATGGTTTTTCAGTTGATGTTAGGTCAAGGCAGTTAAACTTCTTTAAAAATTATTTCTGTGTATAAGTTGTAGAGGCTTTGGGACAACACGCATTCCTGCCGCACTCTTCTTTTTATCTCTTTGGACGACACATAAATACGAGAGGGGGGGGGGGGTGGGGATGGGGGGGGGGGGGGGGGAAAGGGTTCAAATGAAAACCACAAATGTGTGTGTGTGTGTGTGTGTGTGTGTGTGTGTGTGTGTGTGTGTGTGTGTGTGTGTGTGTGAATATATTATGAAAAAGTAAAGAACAAATGTATAATTTTTCGATGTAGTCACCACTGCATTCAATGCAAGTCCTCCCACGCCGATAAAGTGCTTGGATTCTTGTAAAAAAAAATTTCTCTGAGGTCACCACTCAGTCGCGAACAGTCTGTCACGCCATTTTGAAGCTTCCTACTCCACTCATACACTTACTAGACTGACAGGCATGCATCACCATACAGGACCTTCATTTGCCGATGAATTTCTATAGTTTCACCTTTTAATGATAAAAAAAATGAAAAGCAACGTATTACGAGTCGCAGAACGCTGCTCCTCTTTGGTGTTTGTCAAAACTGGGCGGCTATCTTTAAACTGTCCTTATGACGTTACCGTATTCGTCTGCACCGTGCTGTTACGTGCTTAACACTCTTGATATCCGTAACAATATTATTGACAGGTTACAAGACAATGACATGGTTATTGTAATTTCTATCTCACTTTTAAGGTTTTGATTTGAAGCCCCCTCATATTTTCGTATCTAATTCTCACCACTTAGTCCCAGTACAAGTTTCTAATACGTCTGATGACCTTTCCATTAATCCTATACCCTGAACGCATGTAAATAATCGTCCATGCTATACTCTGTGAAAAGCTTTCTTGTAGTCTATACAACATACGCTTATATATATTTTTGAACTTCTATATATTTTTTAATCATCATCCACAAACAGATTATGGCTTCTCTGGTGCCGTTATTTTCGCGGAATCCAAACTGTTCTTTAGTTACTTCCTCATCTATTTAATTAGAATATTTTATGGAAAAGACAAAAACCAGTATAAGGATGCGACCAAAAGAGGTTAGCCAACCAAAATGGTATCTAGGATCACGGATCCAAGTACACCTGTTCCCTCATTGAGGCACTGTAGTCACTTGGAGTTGACAAATGTGAATCCAGTGTGTGCATACGTTTCAACCATTCTAGTGTCTAGTTAAAAGTTAGTTGCATATCCTTTACAGTACGTCACAGATAACCCCAGGTTATTTTGTTGTTGGCTGTTTGTGATTTCTTGGCAAGTTTATGCTGATAAGTATGCCATTGCCTTATGAACAACCGACACTCATACCTTTGTTTAGGAACCAAAGCAAGGCGGCCTCCTTCCAAATACCCCGCAGCTGTATATCTAACACGGTATGCGGGATTAAGAATTGCATTCGTAAGCACTTCGCCACAGAACCGGAACTATTGTCAAGAGTGTTTTCTTATTTGCGCACCGTTCCCCGGTGACCTATGAGCTTCTATTCATTTAACAAAGTAACTAAGTAAAGGAACCTTTTACGCGCCTTACGGTGCATTAGGGAAATGGTGTCCATATTGTTATAGAGCAGTTGATCACTCCCGAGGTATTATGGTCAATATAATGTAGGTCGCCTTCACTTCCAAAGGCATTGTCTGGTACCCAATCTTAGGCTGGGTCAATCTGGGAACCCATTTTAGGCAGGCGTCTTGTATAAGCATACGTCAATGTCTGTGAATTTACGAGCGGCAACAGGAACACATAATGAAAGGTATAACCAACTTAGGGAACATCTTAGGAAAAGAAGTCCAGTATTGGAAACAAACAATGACACGGCGACCTACAGAGGAAATAGACAAAGGAAATTTAACCAAGGAAAGAAACTGACAAGGAAAATATAAACAGCAGAGGAAACAGACATGGAACAGATAACTAACGACAGAAAATTATTAGGAAACGTAAGTAGTGTATTGAGGCCTCCAGACACATATTATGCAACCAGAATCTGGAGGGTAATGGAGGGTAATAGTTTTATGAAGGAAAATATGGGGAAAATTGTCGACTCGGTAAAAGTTTTGGCGGCGTGTAGGAACGTTTTTTTTTGGCGGGTGTGAAAGTAATTAAGGTAATATTTAGTTGGTTCTGGAAACCGAGGTTGTGAGTATGGATGAGGGAGGGCTGTAAGTTATTTTGGTTAGGTATATGAATGTATTAGTATGCGTGGTGAAGTGATGTATAAACAAGGGTGTGATGGGTCGTGGTTTCTACTCATGGGTTGGATATATGGTGGTGGCGTATATGAATGTGTTAGTATGCGTGGTGTAGTGATGTATAAACAAGGGTGTGATGGGTCGTGGTTATACTCGAAGTAATAGGTGTAGTTGGTTACTGAACAAAAGAGGGTGTAGGAGTCTGACACAGAGACAAAAGTAAAAACAAAAAAGTAATATGTTTAAGTGTTTTTATTGGTATACAACATCAAACTACTCTTAAAAAAAAGGTGTACGACCCACACATTAAAAAGGGATTCCGACCCCTAAAGGGGATCAGCTGGTTATTATAGATAGATAAGTGGTCCTGTAGAGGTCTGTCGTGCCTGTGGTTATTAATAATAGAAAGTGAATGGAAACGAATAGTAAAATCACCTATGAATTAATCGATGGTAATTATTACTAGCGGGGGAATGGGTTCAACAATGAAACAATCAGGGTCGTGGTGTAATACGAAGGCATTATCCCGTCTTAGGGATAAAAGAGGCCGCCGGGGTGGTGTTATAGGTGGTAGTAACTGCAAGGGTGGGTTCTTCACAGAAAAGCTTATAAAGAAGGATATGGTGGTAAGGGGTATTAGGGGTCGATATAGCGATGTTTATAATAAGAGGATATAATCTGAAAAAAGAGTCTGGGCTTAGTAATATAGTGAGGGGGGTCGTAGAGTGGTTGATGTCCGGTGTAAATGGTGATGTCGATCGGGCCCGCAGATCACCCGGTGTCAATACGGTTCCAGGTGCTTGAACTGTTCCTCTAGGCAATATATCAGCGTCTACACGAGTCTCCTTGTCTATAACAAATACATAAACACAAACACAACGACAACCATACAAGTATACAGCAGACATCAACCATACAATCAGGGTCATTTTAGATTCAGACACACAAGTATAACGAATCTAAAATACAACCGCGCACACAACGAAACAGACACGAGTGCAGCCATATACAGAATCAAATAGACAGCCAAGTACACACACACACACACACTCACATACACAAACTCACACAAACTAACGTGTTAGAACAAGCCAAAGCAGGGTTCATACCAACTTTTAATGAAAAAAAACAGACAGAGACTCATACAGACAGAGAGAGTACGATTGCCTGGGACCATCAAAACGCAGGTTTTATGGCTACGGTCAGGAATTTCTTAATGAGAAAAACACGCGGTGGTAGCAGTACAACCGTGGTATGAATGTGAGGCGTCTGCGGCAAAAACACGCGATGGTACTAATAACCCCCTGCTATCAATCTTTACAGCATGGTTTTATAGGTTGTTTTAAGTGGCTTTTGTTTCCCTTCTTTTTCGAGAGACAGCAACAGTGACATATATATATATATATATATATATATATATATATATATATATATATATATATATATATATATATATATATAATAAAGAGAGAGAGAGAGAGAGAGAGAGAGAGAGAGAGAGAGAGAGAGAGAGAGAGAGAGAGAGAGAGAGAGAGAGAGAGAGAGAAGAAAAAAATATACAATCGAACAAAAACATAATAAAATAGAGAAACAAATAATAACATTTTCAAATGGCTTTTATTGGTATACAACAATTAAAACTGGGTTTTGTTTTATGTTCCAAAGGGAGCAGAGGGGTACTTGCTTGTTGTAGAAAGATGTCTTGACTGTCGGTAGATTGATATAGATGTAGTGTCGTTGTTCCTGTGTCTTGAGAAACTGTCACCGCTTTCAAACTGTTGTCTAGTTGTCTGGGCATATCAACAGGTTTTGGCATGAATAACCACTTGGGTGTAGAAATCTTGATCGTTGTAGACACAAAAATACGAGTGGTCGTCTCATTTTATAACGACGAATTTATCTAGTTTTAAACAGTTCTGGACTTGTCTTTTTTAACCACGGAGTAACCAATCGAAACACGAGACGATCGTTCACGTGTTGTCTGTGTCCAAAGGGTTGCAGGATACGTGACATGCTCGAACCGCGACATTTCATTAATAAGAAATACAACGCATACAGACCACAAGTACTGTTATTAATGTCTTGTAGCATACGGGTATTGTACACGGGTGATCTGTCCGAGTTTCGTTGTATAAAATGGATAATGTCGGCGTGTAATGGTGGCAAGCCAAACGAATCGAAATATTCAAACTGACCTAGACCATTAAAATATAGGGCGATCCAATGTGAACCAGAGTAAGCACTGGTGTCAGTATTGACGATCAAAGCAGCTGGCTGTGTTCTATCAATGTGTCTAGGCAAATGATCTCTAGCGCATACGTTGACTAGTGGAAGGCGACGAACAAACAGATCAGACATGAGTAATTGTCTTAGTTGTTGGGTATCCATTATGCTATGTAATCTGTTAGCACTTGTCTCGTCTTGGAAACTTCTAGGACCGAATCGAGTTCGGCGTATACGATGACTTGTAGAGGTACAGTCGTTATAACGTCAAACTTTAGTTCTACTGACAATGGGCCAGATTTCGCCATTTCAAATTGTTCTCCATCTAATATACTGGGAGTCAGATCAAAACTATAGAGACAATTCCCTTGACTATAACTTTCATAATTTATACCATTCCCGACATCCTTACCGGTCAGACCAAGGGCCAAGTTGGTACTATGGAAAGCTCGCATGTATTGACCTGTGGTATAATTCATGGTTAAGGGTTTGCCTGTAACACTACGCCCATATACCATCAGACTCAAATAGTTTAACTGATAATGATTGAATATGAAGGGGTTCGTATTCAGCTCGCCATTGAAGCAGGAAGCATTCACTAATCCGATCACCACCCGGGTCGGTGTCTGGCTGAGGAAAAGGATATCTTGTGTGTGGGAAAACATACCTTTAGGGATAGAAAAGGTCTTTACCACGACCCTTTTAAAAGGATACTTGGCATTGGATCTCAATAGGCTTTTTCATGGGCCAGAGAGATAGCTGGATTTAACTTAGCTTTCCTCACCAAGAGGGCGGCGTAAGTAATGACACTTTTGTACCCACCATTTACATCCGTGGCAATCAAATTAAAGGCGGACTTTGATGGGGTTAGTTTGATTTTAATATCGACACCATTCAACATGTACCGGTCCTGATTGAAAATGTCGGAATTTAGGCGCCCCTCATATCCAGAGGCACACTATAGCTGGCTAAAGATCTTCTTTTGGCTAGACCTGTATTGGTATCACCCTTTGTGTCTGCCATGTGCAAAGGAGTATCTTGATAGTATAGAGCTGACGTCAGATGACTCTTTTTGGCCTCTTCACCGTAATTCAGAAGAGCTTCCAAGTAGGCCCGGTACGGATACGAATTTTCACTCGGTGAAATAAGAGTGTCGTTCAGGGACACGTCTACTTGAGAAAACAAACTATGCAAATAATAATTTATCGGACCGACTTCGGCTGTGTTTGGTAGGTCGTCGCCATTGGGCAGTGTAACTTTGGCTCTCACGTGCAGAAAAGTATTAAACAAATCAATGTAATCTTCACCGACACCAGAAATGGTGAATTCGATGGGTGCCCCATAAGCTAAAGTGGCCAATGGATGAATCTCCACAAACTGTCCCTCTTCTACGGCTGTCTGGGTGGGAGGTACACTAAACAGATCCAGACCAGAATGCAGACACTCACATGACTTGGGATGAATTAACGCCTTTATGAGAAAATATCCGAATGTCCCGCTTGGTGGTGATGTGTCTTATGACTCGATGGCTTTCTGACTTTTGGTTTTATTCTTTTACTGGGCTGACCTGGCGGGGCGGCTCGTTTTCGTTTCCTAACACCACTACCTGATTGGCTGATGTGTTGAGCTGCGCCTTGGAGTAGTCGTTGATCAGCATCTCTGGCGTGTTCTTTGAAGGACTCACCAACATTTCTACCAGCTAAGGCATCTTGAGCCACTTGCAAACCCGTCCCCAGTCCTTCTCTCAATAGGGCTTTGCCACCAGTCTTCAACCAAGGAAGAATTGTGCGACCAAGACCACTAAAGAAACTACCAATTCCATGACCTCGCTGACTTCGACCACCTACAAAAACAGGAAGACCACTTCCAGCTTGATTGCAGAAATACTCCTCGTATAGTTTGGGGTTGCGTTGGATTGGCACGTGCCTAACCATGGTTAGCCCATATCAAACCGTTTGGTTGTTCGAAAATGTAACGTCACTACTGAAGTTCCACCTGTAAATGGGATAGGTTTCCCCTGCTCGTCGGTTATAAGAAGTTCAATCGTGTCAAATGAAAATCGACTGAGGGGTACGTAATGTGGCTTGTCATACATCCTAAATACCGAGGTGGTAGATCTGTCTAGAACAGGTAGTGTCCTCAGTAATGGTACCATCACATCACCAACCACCCGCGAGGTGACAATATCGGAATAGACGAAGACATTTTTTGTGCCCTGGTCTAAATCCACTTCACCCACACCAGACAGACTGGGTTCAGTCTCGGTGACATGTGTAGAGGGAAACTGTAATATTTCTGCCAACTTGTCACTAAGTCTAACTTCAGCCCCCTGTTCATATAATTGGAAACGAGCCTTATTCGAAATATCGTTATAAGAGAACATCATTCGGTTATGTTCTTGTAAGGCATCATCGAGACGCAGCCATTGTAGTTCATTGATAAATCTCTCAGCTTCGAAAAGCAATCTATTCAATCTCCAATGAATTTTTCTGTTGATTTGTACAGACCAGGCGTCAGCGTAATCGTCATCGGTGGTTCATCTAGGTCTGGAGGTGGAAAGTACTTTATCCACACCTCATCTTTCAAAATATTAAAATAGGTGTTGGGAAACTGAATATCAACCAAACCAACTTCGTACTGGGAGGTGAGCTCAATAGTTTGTGGTAGTTTGACAAAGAAATGTCCGGCGTTATTTTGGGGGTATATTTGTAACGAAGCATTACTCGTCAGTTTCACGTAGAAACTCATATTAGTCTATTCGAGGTCTGAGTGCTTCCTGATTCGAAAATGTAAAGTTAGTACTGAAGTCCCATCGTTGAATGAGAGTGTTTTACCCGTATCGTCAGTTAAAAGTATTTCCACCGTGTCGAAGGAGAATCGACTTAATGGTACATAATGTGGCTTATCATAAAGACGAAACACTGAAGGTGACAGTCGGCCCAATATAGGAACAGTCCTTAGTAAAGGAACCATGACGTCTCCAACTGGTCTCGCGGCTACGAGATCGGAATAGACGTAGATATTTTTAACTTCGTTATCCATCTCTAATTCTGTATTACCGTATAATGTGACATTATCGTCTGATAGAGTCGAGCTTGGAAAACCCAACATATTCTTCAATCTGTCACTAATTTTTGCCTGGGCGCCTTTTTCAAATATTTTCAGCCCGACTTTTTTCCAAGGTGTACCTAGCATGAATTTGATGTTTACTTTCTCGTCTAGTTGGGTTTCTACACACAACTTATTCAATTCCTCGATGAACGTTTCAGGGCTGCTGAACGGACCCGGTGGACATACAAGGGTTATAGGTTCCATACCACTACCTTTAGGTGGAAAGTATTGGAACCAAATTTCCCCAGGCAAACCATTAAAATACGAATTGGGGAACTGAATCTCGACCAGGGCCACTTCGTATTGGGTCGTTACATCAATGGTCTGCGGCAACTTGACAAAAAAGTGACCGGGTTGGTTGTTGGGAAATACCTTTGGTCCAGAATTACTCGGTAAAGTTACGTAGAAACTCATCGTTTTTCTAATTTAGGATTAGGTAGCATATACCCCAAACAACTACTCATTAGAGCTACCCACAACTTGCCGTCTGGTGCGTCTGTGCTGCCTTGAGTCAGATTGAACAAAGACACGGCAATTACGGCATATATAACCACCATTTGACACAGAAATACAATCTCTGGCCTCGGTACACGTTGTCCAAAGAATGACCAGATCGATGTTCTTTCCCCCTCTGTCGGATGTGGGCGCACCCCTATAGTTTCCACCCTGTCTTCACTCACACCACTAGTCTCCATAATTAGCTAGTTGCGTGTCAGCTATCCAACTATTGAATGAATGGGGATAACCAAACCACTTCACTAAATACTCTTTCCCACCACCTCGCCTGGGTCTTTCTTGTAAGATTGTTTCGATACGATACACTTGCTTGTCTCCAACTAGTTGTATTTCTTCTCTGTAGAACGAGCCCTGTAGTTCCTCTCCCGAATCATCTTTTACCACATAGGTCACTGGACTGGTCTGGTTTATGCGACTGACGGTAAACAATTCTTCTGTCCACGAGGGCATATACCATTTTTTAAAAGGTTGTTTGGGTTCAGCCAGTCTGACTCGATCCCCAGGTGTAAAATACACTTTTTTCGATACGTATGTCGCCTTATACAAGTTATCCCACACCTCTTCTTGATTACTATAGTTGACTTGTACAGGGGCCATGCGAATACTTCTGTGATACGAACCATTGTAGTTCTGGATCAATTTATCTATCACGTTGACGTAGCGCAGTGTATTGGTCTTGGTGAAATAACGCCACATTTTTTCTTTCAGGGTTCGATTGAATCTTTCCACTATCGCTGCCTTCACATCTTCATTCTCGGTGGTAAAGAAGTGCACACCTCGAGCTTTCAGAAATTTTAAGAAGGTCCGATTAACGAATTCCGAACCTTTATTGCTCTGAAAATTTATCGGTTGGCTATCACCAAAGATTTTACTCATAGCCACCACCAGAGCTTTCCCCGTTTTCTTCTGGATCGGGATAGCCCAAGCATATTTACTAAACACATCGATACAAGTCACTAGGTACGACATCCCATCGTTGTATCGTTGTAATAGTCTCATATCTATCAAGTCGGCTTGAAATTGTTGATTTATACCACCGGTTATGGTCTGGCGTCTCTGAAATCGGCGACGGATCGGTTTATGTAACGTGTAGGTATCCTGATGACGTAACCATTTATCTATTTTCTTCAGGTTAGTATTTCTTTTTAAGGCGGCTGCTCCACCATAGGCCCCCGCTTCTTAGGGTCATAGTAATACTTTCTTAATTGGGCGGCCATTTTTGCCACTTGGGGGTAGGTATCCTAGTCTTCTTCTTGCTTCGCCTGAGTTTGTAAGGTGGTGTGGTCTCGACTGTTTTGGGTTCGACTACTTGAGTCGGTTGAATAGGTTGAAGAGGTGTTGGTTGAAGAGGTGTCTCGGCTACTGGTGTCGGTACAATGGTGACTTCAGGTTTTTGTTCCTTGATATCTACTAGTCCCAGAGGCTTGTGTCTGTACTGTTCGAGTCGATTCAGATACCTCTGTAGTGTTTGCTGATACGCTCTGGCCTTGTCACGGGGTGGTAGATCTTCTGTTTCCAGCACTTGTTGCATCTGTCGATCCAAATCCTGTAGACTATCATTTAGTGTGTCCGGTGGTACATAGGGTTTTTCTAGCAACCGGGGATCGATCAAGATCATCTTCTTGGCCTTTACAATCCCACCACGCTTTTCAACACATTTAGTATGGGGCCTAGTAAGGCGCCTATGAAATCACCTTGTTGTAGAATCTCTTTCCTTTTGTTGAGCGATAATTTCTTATGAGTGAGTGCTCTCAGACTGTCTTTGTGTCGTTGCAGACGCTTCTTCTGAGCTGGTGTCAGGGGAACATTACCTTTTAAAACGTTGTGACAGCACTCGCAAATTGATTAGACGAGATCCGGGGAAGCTGATTTCATTACTGCCTTCACAGTGGCTGGGTTGGTCTGACCCAAGAAACGTAACATACCCTCGTTACGTTTAAGTCGGTTAGACATGTTATTTGGGGACGTAGACGACTTGCTGCTGGTCGGGAAATATATGACTTCGTAAGCGGAGCTGATCCGGTGTTTCCTGTCGCAGGTCAAATAACAAATACCCGTGTGGAGCCGATGTCGCGTCTTTAAAACTCTCTTGGACATATGACACACGGCCTGGATACATCTGTTTGGCGAGATTGGTAATCTGAGACCCGTCTCGAGGATTCTTAAACACCACTAGGTAGTGCGAATTCAGACTGATAGTTCTTTGTTCTTTATTCTTACCAAATAGGTTCTGTACTATATACACAACACTGAGGTTGCGATGATGACTGCCTTTAGTAAATAATTTAGTCACTCTGTCATCTGTCTCAGACATTAGATCATCTATGACTACTAACCGACGTCTATCACCTGTCCATTTTTCCACATCTGGCAGACCTTCATTAAATTGAACACCCTTCATAGTTTCGTAGATGGGTTGCCATTCCCCATAGCACCATATAATTTCCTCTGGAAGGGGGTCTACCATGGCTGGTAGATGGGCCAAGAACTGTTGGACAAAGACGGTTTTACCACTCCCTGTTGGGCCCGCAATCAAGGCCGTAAAAGGATGTTTCCACCTAGGATCCATGAGTATTAATAACCACCTATCTAGTCGCATTGGTGTTTATAAACGCGTCGGGTGATAGTATTAGACCATTTGACCACCAACTGCACGCCAGTGGGTCTCTGGTAGCTATTGGTATAATAATGATGGAACCAATGGTCGAGTTGACATAAGTTCACACCGAGGTGGTGAGTATGGCGTTGACTATTATTAGTTCATACAAGCCAACAAAGACCAATAACTCGAGGTTGTGTCGCTTAGTACGTCAGATAGCCAACCAACACGATGAGTTATTCACGAGACTAGAAGTCTGTATCAAGCCCGAACACGTTTTCCCGGTCTTTGTTTCAATCGCTGACAAAGTCTTTGCCGATAACGTCATCAACTATGGGAGAATAATGATGATTTTTACACTTGGTATGCGTCTGGGTAAGCATCTGGTTAATAATTCTTACAATACAGACGTGAGTGTCCAGGACCTGGAGGAAAGCTTCGCTACATCTGTAGGCCTGTATATGACTGATAAACTACATCGTTGGATACTGGGAGGTGGATGGCGTAATTTCTATACTTGGTTGCAAACATCAGTTGAATAAATACATAATACATCTCAGTATGTGTCTTTATTTCATTGTCTGTCAGTGTTGCTGTCTCTCGAACAAGAAGTAAAAAGAAAGCCACTAAAGAAAATCAACAAAAATCTTTATTAATGGTACGAGTGTTTCTGTGTGTACTTGTGTATAGCTGTTGATAGTGACAGTAGTAATGGTATGGTTTGTCTGTGTATGGTTGTCTTTGTGTTTGTCTTTGAGTGTTCTTGTGTATTTGTTTATGGGTGTGTACTTGTGTATAGTTGTGATGACAGTAGTAATGGGACGAGTGTGTCTGTGCTGTCTCTGCACATGTGTATATCTGTTGATAGTGACAGTAGTAATGGCATGGTTTGTCTGTGTATGGTTGTCTTTGTGTTTGTCTTTGATTGTTCTTGTGTATTTGTTTATGGGTGTGTACTTGAGTATAGTTGTGATGACAGTAGTAATCCTAGGCGATGAGTGTGTCTTTGTACTTGGCTGTCTTTGTATTTGTCTTTGAGTGTTCTTGTGTATGGGTGAGTGTGTCTGTACTTGTGTATAGTTGTGATGACAGTAGTAATGGTATGGGTGTGTCTTTGTGCTTGTCTGTCTTTATGTGTATGTCTGTATGTACAAATGTATCAAGTGTGTACATGTGTGTACTTGGCTGTCTTTGTGTTTGTATGACCCTCTTTGTATGATTTTTAATATTGGTAGTACTATTATCACTACTATTGATTCTTCCTCACTTTACCCACCACCATTGCACTATACGTACTTTCCCCTACAATTTCCTTACTTGACTACTTGACCAGTGCTTGACCACTGCTTGACCACGTCATCGATCACTTTAATCACTACCATAATCTTAGGCACATCGTCCTCTACAATTTAAGTGGTCACTCGACCACTTGACCACTACTTGACCACCACTTGACCACTACTTGACCACTAATTTACCACCCTTTAAGCATCACCATGTCGCTACAATCACTTTTCCGCTAAAATTTATTCACTTGACCACTTGACCACTGCTTGACCACTACTTGACCACTGCTTGACCCCTAATTTACCACTCTTTAATCAGCACCATATCATTACAATAACTTTTTCCCTAAAATTTCCTTACTTGACTACTTGACCCTTACTTGACCATTGCTTGACCACTGGTTGACCAGTGTGTAACTGCGAACACCTCTTATTACATTTATGACCACCTCTATATCACTCCTACTTGATCACTAATACACCTTACCACCATACCCATTATAATTTTATAAGATTTCCTTTGTAATGATGGTAGTGAATAAGCTACATACCACCCTTTACTTTCACTTAGACACTACTAGCACACTGTTCAGATGATAGTAACCATCTACACCTCTTACTTCGTCGAGTATAACCACGACCCATCACACCCTTGTTTATACATTACTCACCATGCATAGTGAACACATTCATATACGTAACCACCATATATCCAACCCATGAGAAGAAACCACGACCCATCACACCCTTGTTTATACATCACTCACCATGCATAGTGAACACATTAATATACGTAGCCACCATATATCCAACCCATGAGTAGAAACCACGACCCATCACACCCTTGTTTATACATCACTACACCACGCATACTAACACATTCATATACGCCACCACCATATATCCAACCCATGAGTAGAAACCACGACCCATCACACCCTTGTTTATACATCACTACACCACGCATACTAATACATTCATATACGCCACCACCATATATCCAACCCATGAGTAGAAACCACGACCCATCACACCCTTGTTTATACATCACTACACCACGCATACTAATACATTCATATATGTAACCACCATATATAACACCCATGAGTAGAAACCACGACCCATCACACCCTTGTTTATACATCACTACAACACGCATACTAACACATTCATATACGTAACCAAAATAACTTACAGCCCTCCCTCATCCATAATCACAACCTCGGTTTCCAGAACCAACTAAATATTACCTTAATTACTTTCACACCCGCCAAAAAAACCGTTCCCACACGCCGCCAAAAATTTTACCGAGTCGACAATTTTCCCCATATTTTCCTTCATAAAACTATTACCCTCCATTACCCTCCAGATTCTGGTTGCATAATATGTGTCTGGAGGCCTCAATACACTACTAACGTAACCAACAAAGGAAACAGACAAGGACATGTTTACATAACAAAGCCACTGGCAAGGCAAAGATAGCCAGAAAAAAGGGAGAGATAATTAACTATAAAACAGACAAGGACAATTTGACATAAAATAACTTACAAGGAAAATATAAACAGCCAAGAAAACAGACAAGAAAAAGTTTACATAACAAAGAAACTACTCAAAATAAGTCCATTCCTCCTTAGTTGGATCACCGCAGTCCTCTTCCAACGGAAAGTAGTTTTTAGATGTGGCAGTTGGACTTCGGAACCAACAACAATATATCCTGGCCTACCACAGGGATCACCATTATCTCCGGTACTGTTCAACGCCTACACAGTGAGAATCATCAGTGAGTAGATCACTGGACCTGGTAGGACATTGTCATATGCCGATGATGTTCTAGTATATCGTCAGGGTAAGGATAGAGGGCAGGTTGCTGTGGAACTACAAACCTAACTCAATCGCATAAGTACTTGGTGTGATGAAGCTGGGGCAATGGTCAACCCAACAAAGGCAACAGTGACTTGGTTCTCGTTGAATAATCATATTGTCAACACTCCAACACCAACTGTAAAGCTGAAACGGTGAAAGAACGCAGGCAATGAATTACCTGGGGATACGGTTAGATCGAAGCCTTGCTTATAATGAGCACATAGACCAGGTGATAACAAAGGCCAAGTGGGGTTTGGCTGCGATGCGGGTGATGGCGGCAGCAAATTGTGAGTAGCGCCATCTATGTCTTCTGTACGAGGGGCTGGTCATGTCTGTTTTTGAGTAAGCAATGGCAATCCTGACTCTCAGCCGTAAGCAGATAGAAAGGATGGAAAGGATACAGAATGAAGCTATGCGCATTATTCTTGGATGTACAAGAGATACAGCATGCAGGGCGATGCGCTACCTTCTTGATTTTCCAACCATTGAAGACAGAATACAAGTTTGCAGAGCACGCGCCTACCTCAGAGTTAACGCAAACACACAACATCCACTGCATAGTGAAATTATGAAGGTGAAGGGCAGCAGGTTAAAAAGAGGACGGTCGTGGATGGGTCAAGCCGAAGACATTCTTCAACAGGTGTGTTCACTTGAGGACTTAGAACCTGGCGAGGAGTGGGTACAAGTGCCAACAGATTTCTGCACATCCTTTTCAGTTTGCATCCAACTAGACAGAAAATGCAGACAAGAAAATCCGGCTGCTGTGGAGGTTGAAGTACAAGCGTTGATTTTCGAGAATACGCTAGACAGTGATGCTGTCATCTACATAGATGGGTCGGTCGTCCGACATGTGAGAAGCTCATGGGCCTTTACGGCTCGGGCCGGAGGGAGAATTGTGAAGGAGGACTCTGGTGCTTTCACTGAAACCACAAGTAGCCTGACTATGGAAGTCATGGCAGTAAGTAAAGCAATAACATGGCTCGAGACACAGACATTCACTAGGGCATGTTTCCTTAGCGACTCAATGAACATGATCAAGAGGATAGAGGATGGGGTCGATCCGAAGAGAATGGTTGCTGTCCTCTGGAGCGGTCTCGGCTGGCAAAGATTAGTTTCATCTTCGTGCCAGGGCATGCGGGAGTACAAGGAAATGAGCGGGCTGACAAGCTCGCAGGTGAGGCTACGGTGGAGGGCGGACGCGCCATGGACCAGGCCGACATTCTGAATGCTCTACGAGAAGTAAGACTTCTCCGTGAACCAAGTGATGACTGTGAATCTACAACCATGGCCAGACTGCGAGAACAGCAAATTAAAAGAGGGGCGGACAAACAAGAACACTACACAGGAAGCCAAAGAAGATTGATAAACCAACACAGAACTGGTGTCGTTAGCCGCTACACGCTGCGGGATTTGCCGAGGAGGGGATCCGAGCACTTATGGACTGAATGGTTCGATGTGCAATGAGGATGATCTGTCGACTAACTAACTAACTAACTAAGAAACTGACAAGGTAAAGTTTATATATCACAGACACTAACCAAAAAAAAACAACAACATTTAAACAACCAAGATAACCGTCAAAAGTTTAGAAAGTTTACATAACAAAGACACTGACATGGCAAAGATGGTCATAAAAAGGGAAAGATAATTAACCGTAGTTAGTTCGTTAGTTGTTCATTGAAAATATTTTCAGAAATGTAGAAGATATGAAAGTAATCATCATTGGAGGACGAAAATCAGTAACATTTAGATATGAGGATGATACAGTACTGATTGCAGGCAACGAGCAGGGTCTGCAACATTTAGTAGATGCGGTTGTTGCACACAGTGAACAACTAGAGTTAGAATTAAATTGTAAAAAGACACAGATTATTTCTGGTCGTCACTAGAGAGAAGGAAATTCTACAATGTAAAATGCATGCAAATGGGAATATTCTTAAACAAGTGAATCGGTACAATTATCTCGGAACAGTCATAACATCTGATGGGAAATGCCTTGAAGAGATTAGAACAAGAATCGCTGTGGCCAATGTAGCCGTTTGCAAGATGGAAAACATACTGACCAATAAAAAGATGTAATTTGCAACGAGAAAAAACGTCTTGAGGTGCTACATAGCACCTGTGCGTTTGTGTGGATGTGAAGCGTGCACAATAAACAAACAGACTGAAAAACATCTGATGGCTGTGGAAATGTGGTTTCTGAGGAAAATGCAAACAATGTCATGTACAGAAAGAAAAAACCAATGACCAAGTACTACAGGAAACAAATGCAAACCGTAAACTGATTAGAGAAATTAAAAGTAGACAGTCACACTTTTTGGTCACGTTATGAGAAGAAATAAATTGGAGAACTTGGTGACAATTGGCAAGATCGAGTGGATGATAACAAATGGAAGGCAGAGAAGTAAATACCTGGATGGTCTGGCCACGTGACATGGTCGAGACAAGACCATGGAGGTGATCCACGACTCTGGTGATCGAGAGATATCTTGAATTATGACCGCCCTCGCTTATCTGCATGGCACATGATGATGAGTTAGTCGACAGATCATCCTCATTGCACATCGAACCATTCATTCCATAAGTGCTCGGGTTCTCTCCTCAGTAAATCCAGTAGCGTGTAGCGGCTAATGACACCAGTCCTGTGTTGGTTTATTAGTCTTCTTTGGCTTCCTGCGTAGTACTCTTGTCAGGTCACACCAGTTTTAATTTACTGTTCTTGCAGTCATGGTTGTAGATTCACAGTGATCACTTGGTTCATGCAAACGTCTTACATCTCGTATTCAGTATATCAGCCTGGTCGATGGCTCGCCCGCCTTCCACTGTAGCCTTACCTGCAAGCCTGTCAGCCCGCTCATTTCCTTGTACACCTGCATGCCCTGGCACGGAAATGAAACTGATCTTTGGCAGCTCTAGACTGCGCCAGTCCATCTCTCTCTACAGCATCAGTACCGGAGGATTGGGTGCACAGCTATCTCATCCCTCTCCCAAAACCATTCAAGGATCATTCAACGCTTAGCGGCTTTAGGATCATCACCCTTCAAAATACATTTGGGAAGGTTCTAGAGAAGATAGTCGCTGTCAAGCTGCAAGAGTTTTTGGAAAGGGGGAAGCTTCTTCCAAGAGGCCTGGGAGCTACAGGCCAGGAAAAGATACCTGGTCAAATGCAGTCACTTTTGCCTTTGATGTTTATGAGGGCTTCCAGAGTAGACAGGAAACGATGGCGGCAGCGCTTGATCTCGAGAATGCATACAATAGAGTTCGATATGATATTTTTATGACCGCACTGAATGGAGAAGGGTGTCAATCCCTGGTTGGTGAACTGGATAGCAGCTGTCCTGCATTCTTGTCGGGTTGCTCTCCGTCTGGGTGCATGGACCTCAGAGCCACATATTTTAATCTCGGGACTGCCACAGGGATCTGCAATATCACCGGTGCTCTTTAACATGTATACGAGCAAGATTGAAAACCTAGAATCACCAGGGGTTGGAAGGATACTAACATTTGCAGATGATATTCTTGCATATAGGCAGGGGAGAGGTAGGGAGCAAACAGCTCAGGAGCTACATGCGACAGTAGACAAAGTGATTGACTGGTGCACTGAAATGAGTGCTGTCATCCACCCGGAAAAGGCGGCTATTTTGTGGTGCTCTCTGGACAACCGGATTGTGAGAGTTGATGCCCCAAGCCTCGCGATAGATGGTAGAAACGTCAACAGAGAGAACAAACTGAAGTATCTGGGAATCACATTTGGCAGGAGCCTGTCCTTCAAGGACCATGTAGGAGACGGTTGTGACAAGGTTTCAAAAGGGACTCATTACACTTAAAACTATAGCTGCAATGGACACAGAGCAGAGAATGCTTTTCACACTATACCAGCATTTGATCCTCTCAGTGATTGATTATAGACTAGGACTGCTCACTGTCTCAAAGAGTCAGCTGGTGAAATTAGAGCGCATACAGTACGAAGCTATGCGGGTCATACTAGGATGCACCAGAGACACTCCCGTAGTGTGTATGCGTTACATCCTTGGTTTGCCGACTGTTGCTGGTAGGCTCAAGGTGATGCAGGCGAAGGCATACCTCAGAGTAGCTGCAGACACAGATCACAAGTTGCATGAGGCGCTGGACGCCGTTAAGGGTCAGCGACTGATAAGAGGGAAATCATGGATGGCTCAGGCGGAGGGTACTATCAGACAGGTGTGCCCCTTGGAGAACATTAGGCGAGGAGAGGAGTGGGTCAGAGTGCCAGACAGCGAGGAGTGACGAGGGGATCTGGCCGACGCTCGACGCTCAGAGGAAAGGCGAGATGGACATATAATCAGATTGCTACTGGTACTATTGGTGTTGTAACTCTTCGCTGGCTGCTGAGGATGGGGACGGAGCGCTTATGGGAATGCCCCGGATGCTGTGATGTCGGTTCCTAAATCAACTAATCAATCTATAATCTCATTGAGTCACTAAGGAAGCCCGAATGAAGGTCTGTGTCTCGAGCCATGTTATTGCTTTTACTCACTGCCATGACTTCCATAGTCAGACTACTTGATAGACTACTTGAAATTAACCATAGAACCAGACAAGGCAAAGACTAACCTTAAAAAACAAGAAAACAAAAATGATACGGAAAAGATAATCTAACGCGGAAACAGATGGCGTAAATCTACCGAACACATAAAGAAGCTTAACGCGTGGCATTTGTGCTGTTATTTGTTCATTTTCCTGGTTACTCAACCATGAACTACCTATGTTTGTTTTCATCCTGCTCTCAAACAAGCACTCGCCAGTTATTACATGTTTTCCCTGAGGCTGTCAATAAAACATCGACATGAAAACAACTCTCAAATATATTATTTCAACAAGTCCTGTCGGCTTAACAATGGCAATAACCAACCAAGGAACGCAATTATCGTATTCATTATTTGCACGCGCAGCTGTCTGTATAATTACACATTGAACCAATGGCTTTGAACGCCACGAACTGTTGTACCGTATGAACTGGCGTAGACGCTTGTGCAGTCCAGAGGGTAGTTAAATGACACTTTACCGCGCCATGAGGTGATATATGTTGCTAGTTCTATATTTGTATATATCAGACAACACTCACTAGGTTCCGCGGTCTATATCACTCTGGTCGCATTTACTTTCGCTGCATTAACTTCCCTGAACATTTCCGGGTACTAGCTTTACACTGGGTCTCTATCTTTAAAAAAAATCCCCGCTTCGATGAGGATTCGAACATTCACAGATTATGGCTTCTCTGGTGCCGCCGTTTTCGCAAAATCCAAATTGTTCTTTAGCTACTTCCTCATCTATTTTATTAGAATATTTTATGGAAAAGACAAAAACTAGTATAACGTGCAGGGGGCACGCTCTCTAACCACTGTGTTAACCTGCTTCCAGATAACAGTGAAAATAAAGATGCCCTTCAGTTGAGTTGAGTCAGGAATCGACTTCACTCGACTCTGGGCATTCCCATAAGCGCTCAGTCCTCATCTTCAACAACCAGCTAAGAGTTTCAATACTAATCGTGCCCTTTGCAATCTGATTATATGTCCGTCTTGCTTAACCTCTGTCCTGGAGAAGAGATCCAGCGAATGCTCACAATCCGCGACCTCTGAATCGATGCATGCCATTCTGCATGATGCATGCCATTCTGCACGAAGCAACAGTTACAATCACAAAATGAGTATACAGTTTGTTCTGCAACCAGCGGAAAGCTGCAGTAACCGCCTCCACCTCCATTCTTAGATTAGAGCTTGTGGTGTCATATGCCAAGCTCTCATGTATCAAACTTGACAATATTCTTCGGCTATGAATTCCCAGGCACTTCCTTTGCCTCTTAACACGGAGCCATCGGTATAGACAATCACATCGCTAGGACGAAAGTAGTCATGAATAAATTGCTTCCCTAGCGGCTGCTGGCCATTCACCTACACTCACGGCTGAATGTGACTATAACCCCGCACAAGCCAGAATTTCTTTATATTCCACATTCTGACCCACACCTAGCCTCTGCCAATCTTCTCTAGCGTGCACACTTCTCTGATTGTATGTTCTGCCTGAACCTTCCATGATCCTCTTCTTAGCAGCCTGTGGTTAAAACAAAAAGAGACACCTTTGACACGTCTTAAGGCGATTTGAGCACAGTTTTATAGACCAATTGTTACTCGATGGGTGACATAATCAATACTAAGCCGGACGCCTTTATTTTCCAGGATATTTCCTTCTTTGTTTTCTGTCCGTTATCCCCGATTTGAACATAGGTCTGAATTAATTGCAAGCTTGCCTGTCCTATGATTTGGTATTTTCTGCAGCGCCATCTGTTGCCTCCCCGTATGATTAATCTCTGTGTCAAATCCTCTTCTCCACAGGTCTCTGTCTATCCTGTTAGCCCTGCGGGGACATAGACAAAGCACTTTCTAGTTGTGCTGTTACAGGTTTTCTCAATGTGTGTTCTAACCATCGCCAACGTTCTCCTCTCACCTCTTGACTCACTTGTATTTGGTTAGCTCTCTCCGTGACCTCTGCAATCGTGATTCTGTCATACCGTTCTAGACCTGCTGTTATGCGCCGTCACATTTTTATGAATGTTTGCAGTTTATTAATAATTATTCTAGTCATTCTACTGAATACTGATCCACACAATAGTTCGTATTTAACGTGGGTTAAATATGATAAATTTGGTGCTAAAATTAAATTCTGTTGATTTCCTCAAATGTCCTCTGAGGTAGCATTTAGCTAGATGGAAAACATACTAACCAATAAGAATATTTCATTTGCAACAAGAAAAACTGATTATTGGCGGCCAAGACCTGCAAATAATAAAGAACATATATAGACAGCTAACAGCAGCCATAAGAATCAACAACCTGATAGGAACATTTCAGTGTATAAAGAAATGCGTCAGGCACGGTTGTGTGTCTCCAGATTTGTTTTCATTGTACAGTGAACATATAATTAGATATACGGAGAATATGTCAGGGATCCTGGTTGGTGAACATAATATAAATAACTTAGTTATGCTGATGACACAGTCTTAATAGCAATAAGTCAGAAGGAACTACAGGAGATGATAGATACAGTGGTTGTACAAAGTGAAAAAAGGGCCTTAGCTTGAACAATAGAAAGATAGAAGTCATGGTGATATTAAAGAAATAGTTTGCGCCTAAATGTGCAATTAAAGTAACTGACGTTAGTTTGGGGCAAGTACAGAAATTCAGACATCTAGGCACATGGATAACATCAGATAGAAGGTGCATCACCAAGATAAAGAACAGAATAGGACAAGGAAAAAGTGCATTCTATCAAATGAAGGACATTTTGTGCAATAAGTCCTAGTCATTGAACGTTAAAAACCGGGATGGTTAACCCGGTCAACAAATGCCCGCAGAAGTCGG
This sequence comes from Cepaea nemoralis, assembly GCA_014155875.1. Taxonomy (NCBI): domain Eukaryota; kingdom Metazoa; phylum Mollusca; class Gastropoda; order Stylommatophora; family Helicidae; genus Cepaea; species Cepaea nemoralis. The sequence continues at coordinate 229,742 of JACEFZ010002943.1, forward strand.
ATGTGTCGCCCTAACGGCGCAAGAACGCAGCTTTGCTGTAAACAGGCACAACGCAATCACATCCGGAAAAGAAAAAAAAAAACTCTGGATGAACGAAGAAGAAGAAGAAGACGAAGAAAAAGAACGTTAAAAAAAGAGTTCTTGCATGTTACATAGAGCCAATTTTAACATACGGCTGAGAATCCTGGACAATTAGTAAACAGGCGAAATAATCCCTAGAAGCCTTGAAGATGTGGTTTATAGAAGAATGCTGAAAATTAATTGGACAGTGAAAATAAACAATCTGGACATTGTGAATGAATCTAAGTCGCAAGGACAACTTACCACAAACATCAGAAAGAAGCAGTGATAATTCTTTTTGCAAGGAGGTTAGATAAGCAGGGAATGTGGTCGACAATAAATCCGTCTATTGTACTGGAATTTTAACGGGACTAGGCAACATGCGCCAGTCTCTCTGGCCGAGGTGTTACAACACTTTCTTCGTAATCCCGTTTATCACGCAGAGTCTCGTAGCGGGCGAGAGCTGGGAGCGGTTCGACCCCCGCTGGTGACTTGCGGGATAACTGAGTTTGACTAAAACTGGAACATGTGACAACCGGAAAGATTTGTGGAAAGAGAGATAGAAGGAGACAGCTTGAGAAAATGCTTGACAATCTTGTGTCCTATTACGGATGGGAGTAAACTCAAGAATTGATCCATACCGTCGGAGATCGTAATTTGTGGAAAAGCATGACCGACCATGCCAGCCGGCAAGGTACTGGATGATGACGACGATGATTTTGAGTGTAAACTTAACTTCTCTTCTCAGTAGAAGATGATCTAGTGCACATCTGCGCATCTAAAATTTGTTTCGTCAAACAGGGAAATTTGAAATTTCGTATATAACTTTGTTCTAACGTTTCCTAGTTTTCATAAACAGAATAATCTTCTAGACCAGTGGTTCGCAACCGTTGTTTGTTTTGGTTCATGCACAACTTCACCATATGTTCAGAATGCCATTCCTCACCCCTCCTTCGTATTTCCTCCATATAAATCCCCCACCCCCGCACCCCTACACAGTATACGTAAAAATGGAAGCTAAATTTATTAACACATACTAGACAAAGTCTAGACGTCTACATAAAACGTGATTTGCGGGTCTACTTACGTTATAAAATGATTTTCAGAAGGGCGAGAAATAGAGAACCGTAAAGTATGGAGGGAAAAACAATATCAAGTAATAGGTTCATGTATTAACCCTATCTTGAAATAATCTTAATTATCTTTCCCCCCTTCCCCATTGGAAACCATACAATTCCCCCCCCCCCCCCCCCCCCCCCCCCCCCCCCCCCCCATGTAGATGATGAAAGGGGAAAAAAAACGAATAAAACAATGCAATCCCTTTGCCAAATTTAAATAAATTCTCTGGCGTCCTCTTGCTCTCGTAGCAGATCTTCTTTGATGTGGGGCCAGTGTTGGTAGTTGATGGTGTTGCATTCTAACGAGATGACCAAACCATTTGATCTTCTGTCTTTCAATAAATGTGACACAGGTGTTGATCACACTGTCTGATAACATCATGTCTAATTCGGTCTCGGATAGTTAAGTTGACAGCTCTCCTCAAGCATCTTATCTCACAGGTGTTGATTTCGCGTAAGTGTGATTTGGATAATGTCCAAGTCTGACATTGGTAAGCATAGGGTTGGTGTGAAAATGGTATTTACTATCTGTCGTTTTGCGGACATGGGTATATTTTGATGTTTTATTATGGGTGATAGTTGATATGTAAGCACATTTGCTTTACTGACATGTGATTTCGATTTCTCTGTGTATTCTGTCATCTTCTTCCAAGATATTTGAATTCTTTAACTTGTTTAAGAGATGTGCTATTTATCTGTATACTTAATGGACCAGGAGATCTGCTAACTTGCATTACTGCAGTTTTGGCTGTTTTTATATTCATATTGTATCTGCTGCATGTTGAACTAAGCCAATTAACATGATTTTACAATCTGCCCTCGTCGCTATAAAATTGGCACTAGTTATCTCCAAATAAAAGCTATTTTTATTGATGATGGATCTGTTGTTTCATATGAAGTAAAGAGTTCGAATATTTTCTGAATTTGCTATGTCAAGTCTTGCTTCTTGGATATTTTTGCTATGTAGATAGTAAATAGCAGGGGAAGAGCACACATCTCCACCCTGCATCGTCCGTGAGCACATCTGATGTACCTTTCTAAGTCACAAACAGCCAAAAGATGCTGGTGTTGATTGAGACATCATGTAAAGGAAATGCAGCGAACTTTAAGGATTCCAATCCCCGGATGCACAAGTACACAGCTGGAAATGGCTCGTAAAAAGTAAAAGTAGCTATAGAATAGAGCAGGCAAAAGTAGCATTTCAGAAAATGAAGAGTATCTTATGCAATAAGTCACTATTAATGAACGTAAGAAAGAGAGAAGTAAAAAATGCTATCCATCCATCCATCATGTGCCATGCCGGTAAGCGTGGGCGGTCATGTTCTGCCATCTCACTCGACCACCAGAGTCGTGGATCAGTTCCGTGTTTCTGTCTCGACCATGCCACAAGGCCAAGCCATCCAGATACTTGTTTCTAGGTCTTCCCCTTGGTCTGTTTCCCTCGATCTTACCAGTTGTCACCAATGCTATACAGAACCAATTTTTGCTGTATGGTAGTGCATCTTAGAATGTAAATGAACAAATTAGGAAAAACTTTGAAGCTACATAAATGTGGTTTTTGAGACGAATGTTGCTAATTCCTTAGACTGCCATAGTAACTAACAACCATTGCCTGAAAGAATTTAATGAAACTAGAACACCATATACAACAATAAGAAAGAGACAAACAGCTTTCTTTGGTCATGTGATGAGAAGAGAGACATTTGAGAACATCGTGACAACTGGACAGATCGAGGGGGAAGAGAAGCAGAGGCAGACCAAGAGAAATGATGCTGGGTGGATTGAGACGGCGGCATGGAGGAATATCATCAAAAAGGAGTTGATCTAGAACACCAAAGACTGAGATCTGTGGAGAGCCATAGACGCCTACGCCAGCTGGCAGGGCTCTTGATGATGATGATGAGCTAGTTTTGGTTGGCCAAGGGGTGGGAAGAAGGACTTTGGATGTTTTGTTTAGATGTCACTACAAAAAGAATTACTAGACATGGCGGGTTTACTCCCTGACAATCTCCCATCCCTTGTTAGTATAACGACCACTCCACCACACACTGTAAATAAACGTTTAAGCTCTTCAGCATGGACATTTAGATCCACTTGGAAAATATTCAGAACTATGAGTTATACAAACTATCATTGTGTTTATTTGCTCATCAGGTCTTAACAACTACATCGACAAATCAATCGAAATATCATGATAATATGATGGTTCCTGGTATGATGATAGTCAGCCATTGATATTCGAGAAACATAAGACATTCACATATACTAGGCAGTGATGCGAAATGATGGTCGTATGCAATGATGTAAACAATAATATGATTTTACATCAACATATATAAGGGGCGTTCATTTGAAATCCGTTCGTGCCGCACCGCGCGTAATTGCGTACGTTGAACATGATCATGTCATAGTCATGTGATAAGTACTGACCAATGAATAAAAGAGCACGTGCTTATCGTCCCATGATGCATATGTTCTGTTTCTGACCGTTGAGAAAATGGCCGGGTTGATCCAAAATCCGTCCAAAGAAGCTCAAAGAGCGGTGATTCAGTTTTTTTCATTTGAAAGATGTCGACCAGTGGACATTCATCGAAGAATGCAGGCATCGTACGGTAATAAATTTGTGTCGAATACAACAGTGACAGACAGGGCACGAATGTTTCGGAAAGGACATCAGTTCACGACAGATCTTTCGACGGCGGGTCAAGCGCATATTGTTGCAACAGAAAAAAACCATCGCCAAAATTGATGCAGCAGTACAGATGAACCGTTGTCGAAGCATACGTTCGCTAGCGAAAGAATTTGATGTGTCAATTGGGACAATTCAAAAGGTCGTTCGTAAGAAACTGCAATATCGGAAGGTGTGTTCACAGTGGGTACCACGGATGTTGACCGACTACCAAAAAGAGGAACGCATGGGATGGTGTTTGAACCACTTGCTGCGTTACAGAGTGGAGGGTGATGCATTTCTCTTCCGCATAGTGGCAGGCGATGAATCATGGTGTCACCACTTTGAGCCGAGCAGGCAAAAGAGAGAGCATGCAATGGAAGCATGCTGGATCACCAAAAGCCAAAAAATTCAAGTTACAGGTTTCCGCTGGTAAGGTTATGCTGAGCGCATTTTTTGACCATGAAGGGCTATTGTTGGCCGACTTTAAAGAACCTGGTGTCAACATCAACTCTACCCACTACTTGCAAACACTAGACAAGCTGCAAAAAGCCATCAAGAATAAACGACCCGGCATGCTTTCTCGCGGTGTGATTTTGTTGCACGATAATGCTCGTCCGCATGTCGCAAAGATTGTGCAGGAAGCATTAGCAAGGAAGAAGTGGGAAATTCTGCAACATCCAGCCTATAGTCCTGATTTGTCACCATGTGATTTTCATTTGTTTGGACCTCTAAAAAAGCTCTCAAGGGGCAACGATTTCACACAGATGCAGACGTAATGAACGCGGTAAACACTTGGTTCAGTGAGCAACCACAATCCTTTTTTTGCGGACGGCATTCGCCGCCTACCTAAGCAATGGGATGCTTGCCTGAATGCCTACGGCGACTTCTTCTGACCAACCCATGGTGCATAATTCATTCAAAATTAATGCTGTGTTTAATTCTACCACTCCTGTTAATGTTTTTGTAATAAAGTCATTGGAACGGGTTTCAAATGAACGTCCCTAATAAATAGAATAAAATAGGTAACTAAAAATGTTACTTTTATAACAGGAAGACATTCCTCAGATTGAGGGTTCGCCTTGAGTCAGCTGGGATGATCTTTTCTGCGAATGCGAGCCCTGTCCTCACAGGTTAGCACATCGTTTTTGATGAATTGGAGGATGTAAACCTCAGTGCTCAGTTGAGAGCTGATGGTTCCAGAATGCTGTATTATTGTGATTTAAAACGATAAACAATATTGTCTTATTACCGTATTACCTAATTGGATTGCCCATCTGGTTTCTGACATGTCCCTCTGACACATAATTTACTCGCTGACAGCCTAATTAATAAACATATGTGTGCAATATTTACCGACATCTACTTTTTGCAAGGAGGTTAGATAAGCAGGGAATGTGGTCGACAATAAATCCGTCTATTGTACTGGAATTTTAACGGGACTAGGCAACATGCGCCAGTCTCTCTGGCCGAGGTGTTACAACACTTTCTTCGTAATCCCGTTTATCACGCAGAGTCTCGTAGCGGGCGAGAGCTGGGAGCGGTTCGACCCCCGCTGGTGACTTGCGGGATAACTGAGCCAGCCGCTTAGAAACCAATGGCAAACTACTGAGCGTAATCTTGCCACGAAATCAACAGACAGCTGAAAGATGCTGCTGTTGACAGCGATGTCCTGTAAAGGATATGCGAATTAAAAAAAAAAAAAAGACAACATGCAAACTGAGAGTTAAAGTTACCTTTCCCGTCGGTAGCAACAGCTTTTATTGTGTATGTTGTCTAGTGCATCATCTAGTCTCTACTTCTTTCTTCTACTTCTATGAGCGCTAAACATACGTTTGTTTTTATTTATGAACTGTTTTAGTGGCCTGAAAGGGTTCCCCTATTCATATGTATGTGCAATTCACAGTGTCATCTACGGCAGGTTTACACATATTATAAAGATAAATATATATTTACGGCTATACATCAGCAAGGGGAAATACACTCTCAGAGAAAAATATATAATCATCATGTGACATTCCGATAAGCGTAGACGGTCATGTTTCGCCATCTCACACGATCACCAGAGTCCTTGATCAGCTCCGTGTTCTTATCTCGACCATGCCACGTTGTAATGCCATCCAGATATTTACTTCTCTGCTTTTCCCTTGTTCATTTTCCCTAAATCTTGTCAGTTGTCACCAAGTTCTCTAATTTATTTCTTCTTATATAACGTGTCCAAAGAATGTTAACTGTCTACGAATAATGTCTCTAATCAATTTACGGTTTTCATTTGTTTCGTGTAGGGTTTGCTCTCTGTATTTTTCTGTCGGTCTGTGGTATTCTTTGAATTTTCCTTAGAAACCACACTTCCACTGCCATTAGACGTTTTTCAGCTTGTCTACTCATTGTCCACGCTTCGCATCCATACAAAAGTACAGGTTCTAGGTAACACTTAGTACTTATTTTCTCGTTGTTATTGACATAATTTTCCATCTTGCAAATGACTGTATTGGCCATTGCGATTTTTGTTCTAATCACTTCAAGGCACCTCCCATCAGATGTTATGACTGTTCCGAGATAGTTAGTTAGTTAGTTAGTTAGTCGACAGATCATCCTCGTTGCACATCGGACCATTCAGTCCATAAGTGCTCGGATCCCCTCCTCAGCAAATCCCGCAGCGTGTAGCGGCTAACGACGCCAGTTCTGTGTTGGTTTATCAATCTTCTTTGGCTTCCTGCGTAGTGTTCTTGTTTGGCCACCCCTCTTTTAATTTGCTGCTCTCGCAGTCTGGCCATTGTTGTAGATTCACAGTCATCACTTGGTTCTTGCAAAAGTCTCACTTCTCGTAGAGCATTCAGAATGTCAGCCTGGTCCATGGCGCGTCCGCCCTCAACAGTAGCCTCACCTGCGAGCTTGTCAGCCCGCTCATTTCCTTGTACTCCCGCATGCCCTGGCACGAAGATGAAATAATCTTTGCCAGCCGAGACCGCTTCAGAGGCAGCAACCATTCTCTTCGGATCGACCCCTCCTCTATCCTCTTGATCATGTTCATTGAGTCGCTAAGGAAACAAGCCCTAGTGAATGTCTGTGTCTCGAGCCATGTTATTGCTTTACTTACTGCCATGACTTCCATGGTCAGGCTACTTGTGGTTTCAGTGAAAGCACCAGAGTCCTCCTTCACAATTCTCCCTCCGGCCCGAGCTGTAAAGGCCCATGAGCTTCTCACATGTCGGACGACCGACCCATCTGTGTAGATGACCGCGTCACTGTCTAGCGAATTCTCGAAAATCAACGCTTGTACTTCAGCCTCAACAGCAGCCGGATTTTCTTGTCTGCATTTTCTATCTAGTTGGATGCAAACTGAAAAGGATGTGCAGAAGTCTGTTGGCACTTGCACCCACTCCTCGCCAGGTTCTAAGTCCTCAAGTGAACACACCTGTTGAAGAATGTCCTCGGCTTGACCCATCCACGACCGTCCTCTTTTTAACCTGCTGCCCTTCACCTTCCTAATTTCACTATGCAGTGGATGCTGTGTGTTTGCGTTAATTCTGAGGTAGGCACGTGCCCTGCAAACTTGCATTCTCTCTTCAATGGTTGGAAAATCAAGAAGGTAGCGCATCGCCCTGCATGCTGTATCTCTTGTACATCCAAGAATAATGCGCATAGCTTCATTCTGCATCCTTTCCATCCTTTCTATCTGCTTATGGCTGACAGTCAGGATTGCCATTGCATACTCCAAAACAGACATGACCAGCCCCTCGTACAGAAGACATAGATGGCGCTGCTCATAGTTTGCTGCCGCCATCACCCGCATCGCTGCCAAACCCCGCTTGGCCTTTGTTATCACCTGGTCTATGTGCACATTATAAGCAAGGCTTCGATCAAACCGTATCCCCAGGTAATTCATTGCCTGCGTTCTTTTCACCGTCTCTGAACACAGCATTACAGTTGGTGTTGGATTGTTGACAATATGATTATTCAACGAGAACCAAGTCACTGTTGCCTTTGTTGGGATGACCATTGCCCCAGCTTCATCACACCAAGTACTTATGCGAATGAGTTCGGTTTGTAGTTCCACAGCAACCTCCTCTCTATCCTTACCCTGACGATACACTAAAACATCATCGGCATATGACAATGTCCTGCCAGGTCCAGTGATCTGCTCACTGGTGATTCTCACTGTGTAGGCGTTGAACAGTACCGGAGATAATGGTGATCCCTGTGGTAGGCCAGGATATATTGTTGTTGGTTCCGAAGTCCAACTGCCACATCTAAAAACTACTTTCCGTTGGAAGAGAGCTGCAGCGATCCAACTAAGGAGGAATGGACTTACGTTTAGTTCAAGAAGCTGAAACATTAAAAAATCCAGTGGTACTCTGTTGTATGCGTCCTCAAGATCAATCGCTGCAGCAACGGTTTCAGTGCCTGAGTGGAAACCTTCATAGACATCGTGGGCAAAGACTGCTGCATTGTTCCGAGATAATTGTACCGATTCACTTGAAATAGGAAAATACAGCAACAAATACAAATGTTCGCAATGAAAACCTGACACAACCCAATCAAGTTGAGATTGATTGACTGAAGCAATATAATCTACAAATCTACAACCATGGCCAGACTGCGAGAACAGCAAATTAAAAGAGGGTGGCCAAACAAGAACACTACGCAGGAAGCCAAAGAAGATTGATACACCAGCACAGAACTGGTGTCGCTAGCCGCTACACGCTGCGGGATTTGCTGAGGAGGGGATCCGAGCATTTATGGACTAAATGGTTCGATATGCAGTGAGGATGATCTGTCGACTAACTAACTAATTAACTAACTAACTAACTAACTAACTAACTAACTAACTAACTAACTAACTAACTAACTAACTAACTAACTAACTAACTAACTAAATAATTAACTAACTAATTAACTAACTAACTAACTAACTAACTAACTAACTAACTAACTGACTGAAGCAAGTTTGCCTCTTTTTCCAGTTCCAATATAAGTCTAATACTATTTTATTTGATAAAAAATAACAGATTTCTCTGTTCAAACTTTTAATAAGGTTATAAGTTGAGTTAAGAATCGGCATCACAGCACATGAGGCATTCTCATTTGCGCTCTGTCCCCATTGTTGTATACATATAATAATGGTACCAGCTGCAGTCTGCTTATGTATCCGTCTGGCCTTTCCTCGGATTGCTGGGTGACATTCAGATCCCCGCCTCACCATTCTCTCTAAGCTATGATGATTTATACTTGTATATTTGCGCTTCTGTACACATTATCCAAAAGGCTAATAGTTAGTTAGTCGACAGATCATCCTCATTGCACATCAAACCATTCAGTCCATAAGTGATTGGATCCCCTCCTCAGTAAATCCCGCAGCGTGTAGCAGCTCACGGCGCCAGTTCTATGTTGGTTTATTACTCTTCTTTGGCTTCCTGCGTAGTGTTCTTATTTGGCCACGTCTCTTTTAACTTGCTGTTCTCGCAGCCTGACCATGGTTGTAGATTCCTAGCCACCGCTTGGTTCTCGTAAACGACTTACTTCTCGTAGAGCATTCAGAATGTCTGCCTGATCCATGGCTCGTCCGCCTTCCACAGTAGTCCTACCTGCAAGCTTGTCAGCCTGCACATTCCCTTGTACACCCGCATGTCCTGACACGAAGATAAAACTAATCTTTCCCAGCCAAGACCGCTCCAGAGACAGCAACCACTCTCTTCGGATCCACCCCATCTCTATCATCCTGAGCATACTCATTGAGTCATTAAGGGCTCATGCCCGATTGAATGTCTGCGTCTCGAGCCATATTAATGCCTTACTTACTGCCATGACTTCCATAGTCAGGCTGCTTGTGGTCAAAGTAAATGCGCCAGACTCTTCTTTCACACTTTTCCCTCCGGTCTGAGCCGTAAAGGCCCATGAACTTCTAAATCTTCGGACGACCGACCCATCCTTGTAAATGACCGCATCATCCTCTAACGAATTCCAAAAGGCTATTAAGGTTTTGGATGGACCGGTAAGATAGTTGCTGTTTTCTAGTGTATTTCTCTCTCTGGTATGTCTTTCGTTCTGATCTTTCTTGCTTTTTTTTTGCGTGTTAGTCCTGAAAGGGATTTGTTCTTAGAAGGACCAACTTTATGCCTGGCCTTGTGTTGTTCTACTTTGCAAGATTGTTGTTTACATTCTGCTTATGTATTGTTTGATAAATCTTTGTAGTTCTTTTTTCGCTGTCTTATTTGCAGTAGTTCTACTGTTATTTCTTTACTAATGTTTTTTTTTTTTTTTTTTAAATATCCATTTAGATGCCGTATTACTTCATTATATTGGTGGCATTTTAATAGGAAGTGGCTTATGTTATCTGGCTGATAACATTTCATGCAGATCGATGCCTCCAGTTTGAATTTTTCCTTTCGTAGTCACTGTTTCCTCATTGTGTGTTTGCTGACGTTTTCATATTTTCCATTATTTGTGTCCTTACTTCGGGTTTATTAATTAATTGGAATATACTTCCGTTTTCCTGCTTTCTTTCCATTTTTGCCTCAATTTTCCGTGTGTTTTTTTCTTTGATTTGTCTTTCCATTTCTGTTTTACCTAGTTTTGCTTCTATTTACCACTTGCTTCCGGTTATTATTTTAACTGCTTGCTCTGGTTTCTGCTTTTCATTTGTATACTGGATCCCAAGCTATTTTTACACTGCAGACTTCTGCATTCATTTGTCTGATTTGGTCGAGTATTTCTTCCTTTATATCTGGTTGGTTACATATTGAGTATATAGAAATATAAATAATAACTGTCAGGTCTTAGTCAGATATGATTGAGCTACCATATGACAGTAGACAGTTCTATTTGCTTTCTATTAGCGACGAATGTTGGGCGGCGCTCACCAAACCCGACACCCCATATTGTGCAAACGGCTTCGGGCGGAGGAATACAACTGGGAGGGTACAAGCCTTAGCTTAGTACGAGGAAATGCAACCTAAAGACTAAATATCATGGAAGGGCAGACCAGGCCCTAAGCATTGGTCAGCAATTGTTTTAGGATGGAAGCTCCTACAGGCGGACAGTTAGAGCATTGCTTTGATAATCCGGCAGTTTCTGCAGCTTGTCTTGCCCCAGACGTTTTGGTGTTACCTTTCCTCTGGAGTAAACAAGATAGGCCGAGAGAGGAATGATGCTGCATGGAGAACACATGGTTTCTAAATTCAGCCCCGGCTTTGTGTTATTGAGAGGTATAACTTCATTTTACAAACTATCGTCTGTCAAGACGGCAAGTTGCCAGTCAGTCAGTCAGAAATAGAAAAAAACCAAGCGTCGCAGTTCACGATCAGATGGATCGACTTCCAATTGGGTACAGTAATGGGGTGTACGATTTCGTGATGCTATTCGTCATCGTACGCAAGTGATTCTGCATGCGGCGTCCAGTTACACCCAATGACGTACTCATTGAGGCATGCTCTGCGTTCCCTTGCGATCAAATGAAGAGGCGGAAAGGGTTAGTCCTCGCTCGCCTAGGCGAGTGGTGAGATGTGTAAGTGGGCACGTCGTGTCATCTCAGGGCAGTTTTCACCTTTGTTAAGGATTCTTCCTCGCTCTGATGTGGCTCTC